>BQNB010093370.1:0-26386 GCA_026074375.1 Tanacetum coccineum | reverse complement strand
ACAAGCTATTACCAGATAACAAGAGCTGATGGAAGTTCCAAGATGTACTTAGTGTTTAGTCAATTGCTCAAAAGATTTGACAAGGAAGATTTGGAAACTTTGTGGAGGTTGGTTAAAGCTAAGCATGGGTATACAAGGCAAGAGGAGGGCTATAAGAGGGTCTTATGAGGTGATCTAAAAATAATGTTTAAACCTCATGTAGAAGATGCAGTGTGGAGGAATCTACAAGGAAACAAAGTGTTGGTTTGGAAGCTATTTGATTCATGTGGAGTACATTTTATGAGGTTTCAAAATCTGCATATTTATATGCTGGTAGAGAAAAAGTATCCCCTTACACCTGCTACAATCACATATATGCTAAATAGGAAGGTGCAAGCTCATCATTGGAATGAAATATGTTATCAGCTTCTTAAGCTCATCACAAAACAGCTCAAGAATCAATGAAGTGTTTGGAAGCATCCTCTTGGTGATTATAAAGCTTTAAATGAAGAAACTTGATGATTTAGAAGATAAATATCAAGTTTAGGGGAGGATTGTTGGGATTTAAAGTCATCTTAATGCTGTTTGTTATTGCTGCTCAAGATCAAGTTAGTACTGCTAATGAATATTAAGACTGCTCAGAGTTAAGACTGCTAATGAAGAAGTTAATGTTGTTAGTTGAAGTTACTACTGCTCAGGAAATTCAAGGAAATATTCTAAGTTGTTACTACTGTTAGAGTAAAGTTACTACTGCTAGAGTAAAGTTACTACTGCTAGAATATTACTGCTGATGGTGTATAAGTTACTACTGCTGAAAGAGTTTCAACTTTTAGAGAAAGGATAAAGACAGAAGAAAGGATAAAGATTGTTTGAAGATCAAGATTACTTACATAATAAGTATTAGTTATTTATAGAATAGATCATAGAGAATATTCTAAGTCTTAGGAATATATTGTAAGCCCATTGGGACTCCTTGGTGTATAAAAGGAGGTTCTAGGGCATTGAGTTTGAGGTCAGTCAGTTATTTACATTGTCAATCTAGAATTTGTAGCTTTATGTTTTGTAAACCTAATACTAGTTAGAGTGATCATATTAATATTTGAAGGCTTTGTGTGTTAATCTGTGTGTTAATTAGATTATGTTATATTGTATATTCTTCTTATTAATCAAAGATTAGATTCCGCATAATCTTTGATATATTTTACAAAGTTTCTACCATAGTTGTGTAGGATTTATCTTGAATAACTAAACCTTACACAAGCTAAGGAATTTAAGATCTATTCAAGTGGGATCAACAAGTTCTTATAGCAGCTGACGGTTGACCACCAATGTAATCATCATACATAGCTTCAAACAGTAAATCCAATCCACGTTTAGTTGGTTTTTGAGTTGTTATAGTTGATGGAGCATAAGTAAGATCGAGTCCTTAACTGATTTGTCCAGAATTCATGCTTTAAAGCCCGAGTTTTGAACTACTTTGTTCAAAAGCCATAGCTGAAAGCTCATCAAATATCACATTCATTATTTCCATGATTTTCTTTGTCCTTTGGTTGTAAACTCTGTAAGCACAAGAATTAGCAGAATAGCCAATGAAAAAGCCAATATCACCTTTTGCACCAAGCTTCCCAATGTCTTCACGATCATTCTTGAGATAATAGATATCTGGTTTTTTTGCCGTTAATGAGCTCGTATGGTGTTTTGTCAAATTGACGGTAAATGATAGAGCGGTTTTGAGTGTAGCACGCAGTAGCCATCCCTTCAGCCTATAAGAATAACAGTGCACGAGAAAAAATCAACATTGTTATAGCAGCCTCTACTAACGTCCGGTTTCTTTGTTCCACGACTCCATTTTGCTGACGAGTTCTCACAGCAAAGGATTGGTGAGAGATGCCAACACTATCAAAGTATTCTTTAAGCACTTGATTCTTAAATTCTATGACATTGTTGGTTCTTACAATAATGACTGGAGCTTATAAAAGGACTTGAATTTTCTTCAGGAAAGTCTTAATTACTTCTGGTGCTTCTTCTTTTGATCTGATAAAGTAAACCAACGTGTAACAAGAGTAGTCATCCACTATCACCAGAACATACCGCTTTCCATTGATACTTTCGACTCTTATCGGACCACACAAATCCATATGAAGATGTAACCTCTTCTTAGAATTTGGAACTTGTTTGGGTGGGTGAGATAACTTTTTGCTTTTTCCCTGCTCACAAGAGGGACAAAGATGTTCTTTATGATATTTAAACTTTAGAAGACTGATGACGAGATTGTTTTTAGCAAGGTTATTTATGGTGTCAAAATTGAGGTGGGATAAACGTTGATGCCATAACCAAGACTTGGTAGGCGTAGCACGAGCCATGAGGCAAATTGGAGATGCGGAGGCCATTTCATGGAGATTGATGGTGTAAAGGTTTGTTGTACGGTTTCCTTTTAACAAATAAACTCCTTCGAGATTTCTGATGAAATAGGTGTTCCTTTTGAAAGCGACCTCTAAATCTGAATTACAAAATTGCCCAACCGAGAACAGGTTGTGCCCCAAGCCCTCAAAGAAATAAACCCTGGTGATCAATATATTTCCCCATTGAAGATCACCATAACCCAGAATTGTAGTAACATGATCATTTCTAAAGCGGACGGTTCCCAAGAACTTCCAGAAGAAATTTATGAAATGCTTCAGATTTCTTGTCATATGGTTTGAGCATCCTGAGTCGATGTACCATAAACAGATTTGAATGACCTCAGCTGATCCATCTGAGTCATAGACAAGAGCGTTATCAGTCTGAGTACCTGATGTCGATGCTTGCAAGTTAGCCATCAAGATGCAGTTTGCGTTGACTTCCTCAATCTCATCAAGATCCTCTACAACAACCATTAATTCAAACTCTTTAGCTTGGAGTTGGATTCCTACTTCTTCCTTTTGAGCAATCAGAAACTGAGTCTGAAGATAAGCAGCATCCATTCTCCCCGGTCTGATTGTGCAGTTCCTAGCAAGATGACCCAATCCTCTACAGTTGTAACACCTTATCTGATTTATGTTGTTCATATTTCCATTACCTTCAACCCATGCTGCTACAACATTACCATTCCCATTCTGATTCACATTTGGACTAGCAATTCCTGGAACAACAACAAGCCCATTCTGATTTCTAACATTCAGAACACCTGGATTCTAAATTGCATTCTGAACAACCAGATTCCCTACACTCTGTACCGTATTATACCCATTCTAATTCCCAACATTCTTCCCAGTATACTGTCTAAACTGATTCCCACCATTTCCTCCAACCATCTACATCTGTCTGTCTTGACCCAAATTCATACCCGGCTATGCAATCTGCCTATTATGAGGGTTTGATGAAATTCTTTGGTTGTTGTTGGTTGGTGTAGAGTAGTTAAGTTTGAATGCCTTAGCAATTAGAACAAGTGCCATGTTCATTGCTGTTGTGGGATCGGAAATGTCGTCGGGATTAATCATTGGTTGTTGCATGTAGTTCTGATTGAATGATGGTTGTGGGTTGTAGTTGTTTTTGGGTGGTGGTTGTTGCATGTAGGTAATTGGGGATGGTTGATCTTGGTGAAACCCTGGATAATTGTAGGGATTGTTGGAATTTGTCATTAGTGCTAAAGGATCATGTGTTCTTGCAAGTTGTTCTGCTCTTAGACCATTTACCTCCTTTTGATTGTATTTCAAGAAGTCATACAATTGAGAGTAATCTGCTGTATGCAAGTCCTTTTTTGGTAAACAATGGTAACATGTCGACTCCATTCTGGTTGTAGGTTGTTTAGGAACTTGAGATTGCTGGCAATCTTTTCTGGAAAATGCTTGTTTCTTTTAAAGTCATTCATTAACTTGGAGAAGCAATGATAGTAAGACTCAATCGATTCCCCATCAGTAGAAGTAAACCTTTCCTATTCATTAAACAACTTAGCCTTTTTCTCTTGAATTCCAATATCAGAACCTTTCATCATTTGTTGAACACGCAACCAGATTTCCTGAGCAGTTTCACAACTATTAACAGCAACATAGATGTCTTCAGGAAGACCTAGAAGTATAGTCTGAATGGCTTGATCATCGGCTTCTACTTGTTTAAGCTCCTTTTCAATGAGTTCCTCATCAGTCTGCTCATGAAAGGTTTTATTGACAGCAACTTCACGGTCTGGATCACCTGGTTCAGGAATCATTCGTCTGACATATGGATCATTCATAATGGAATTATAGATTAACTTTCCATTTGGTCTACTCTTAGCATAACGAAGAAGACAAGAGGACCATGGAACATAGTTCTCTTTGTTAAGCATAGGAGGATGGGTTTCAGAACCAGCAACATAAATATCTTGATGAGTCGACATTGCAAGGGTGATGTGAAATGATTAGTTAGGATTGTTTTAGTGATAAGTGGTTTTGATTGAAGTTAAAGTGATTAAGTCATTAGAAATTCACGGGATTTTACAAATCTATGATTTAAACCGAGAAAAGTATAGTCCTTTATGGGAGTTTACAAAATCAAGAAGAAATCATGAATAGCTTTGACAAACCGCTGTGAAATAGTAAACCTCTGTCAAAATGATAAACCACTGTCAAATTAAGCAAACCACTGGCAATTAAGCAAACCACTGGCAATTAAACAAACCACTGGCAGTTAAGCAAACCACTGTTCAGTGTAAAATGACAAACCGCTGCCTAATTTCGAATGACAAACTGCTGCCAAGTATTGACAAACTGCTGTCTCTTTCAAGTTTACTAAATAGCTGGAAAATGTAAATGACAAACCGCTGGCTTTTGTAAAATACTAACCCGCTATCTATGGAAACACCAAAAAGCCGTTGACTTTTAAATTGGGCAGAGTTTCATTTAGGCAAACCATGAAAAGGTATAAACCGTTATCACCTGTTATCAAACCGCTACTTAAAAATACTAAACCGCTGCTAAAAGAAGTCAAACCGCTGCCAGAATATAGACAAACCGCTGTAATGTCACTTTCAAAGTGAGGTTCACTTTGACAAATCGCTGCAGGTACTTTCCTTTTGTTTGCTTGCTAAAATTCGACTAACAAACAAAGAAAGGTACTTCCTTGTGACCAAACCGCTGTTATGAGCTAAAAGACTATGAAAATAAGCTAGAAAGGCCACGAAATAAACAATTTAACAATGAAATAAGCCACGAAAATCCAAGGAAATAAGCCAAGACCGGTTATAACAATGAAAGTACAAGACCTTTTTTAATCAAATAAGCAAAATCCATAAATAGAAGCAAGTAAGCCGCGACCTAATAAGCTTCAAATAAGCTATTTTGCAAGGTAACAAAACCACGAATTCAAGAACCAAATAAGCTAAAAGAGAGATACACAATAAATTACAAGCTTTTCATTACAATAGCAAAAAAAACCAAAATAAACCAAGAGCTTATAAGCTTAAAAATAAGCTCGAAATAAGCTTAAATAAGCAAACCACAAACACTAAACAACCTGGATCTGATACCACATGTTAGCCTTATCACTCACATACACATATACGAAATCTTGAGATTTCTAGAAAGAAAGAGAGATGTTTAAAAAGAGAAAGAACTAGAGAAAAATGGTTACTTCACATAGATAGAAAATGAGCACCAACCTCTCCACACTTGGAGAGAGATTTATATACTTATCTTATGCCGGCCATGGGCTTTGGATAGGCTTCCATAGGTCAGGCTTGATAACTAATAGGCTTTAAGCCCGCAACTTAGGCCCAATTAGCTTATAGAATTCCTGGGAACATAAACTAGACTAATACAAGGTTCGGGAATATTAATGACCATCACTATAATAAAAACTAAGTCTAACATTCCTATTGAGTCGTCAATTCGTGTTCAGCTTTCCTATGTCCAGATACCCTTGTGAGGCTTCTCATGGACATAAGATTGAAAATTGATTTAGAAAAATCAATTGGAGTGTTATAACACACCAACAGTTTTATCTTTTTCAAAATTCATTTGTTAATTCATAAGCTGGATCGAATCGATATCCAGTATCACAAGTTTGATCTATGTAGGATCTCACAAGTAACCTATCACAGAGCTTGTTTGATGTTGGCTCTGGAAGGATTTCCATCGTCATTGTGAATACTTAAGTATCACTCTGATGTTATGGAAATATCACAAGGATAATGCGTAGGACTCTTGAGATATTTCTTGTTTTCACAGTGTGTGATTCAACAAGTATATTTTGAATTAGTGTCCTAATGAGATTTATAGATGATCTCTTTTATGGATCTAGACTTAATAGTGCACATTTGGTTTTAGTGATCGAAGGCTGGAGCTGATTGCCACCTTTTCAATATCAACAATCTCAGAGTGAGAAAGTCAATAGAAATGTGTGTAATCTCTATGAGTTTTAAAACAAGAGTCTTTATAATCTTGAGTGGTAAGGGAGGGTTGTGCATTGCATCACTAGGTCCATGATGACTATATTCAATACTAGACAACAGCTTAGTGTTTCTGATAGCATATGTATTGACCTGGTTTCTACCTAAGTGTAAGGAGGGCTTCTTTCTTTTCACCCTTTATCTTTACTTTTCTTTTTCATTCATCAACCCCTACAATGTTTACCAAGACTTCATCACTAACACCTTGTTGGGTTTGTTTCAATGCTAGCTTTGTCTTAGTCTGCATTATCCCCTTTCTCATTTTTACTCCTTTTGTATCATCCATATGGACTTCTATTCTATCTAATGAAATGTCCTTGGGTAGATCCCTCTGGTTCTGGCTGGATCATGGCTTATAACTCCAATTAATTACAAACATGGTCGGTCTTTTGGTATTGTTCTTAGCCTTAAAACCATTCGAAAACATCGATCAAGGTACTTTGTGATATAAATCAAAGAACATTTAGTACCTCGACGGTTTTACTTTTCAAAAAGGCTCCCCTCAACACGTGTATCAATATTCGAAAATGTTTAGCACATGAAGGGTGAAGCTCGCACTTAAGTCCTTAAAATCACATCTTTAGTCATATAGTTTAATCATATTTTCTCCCCTTATCAAAAGTGTTAAATCTCTTGATATTTTGGATATCAATTGATTCAAATATGTTTGAAAACTGTTTAGGGAGAGAAATGTTTTGATTATTAACAAGCCTTATTAGGAACATTTTAATGCCCCCTCTCTCAATTTATGAGGGTATTATATATAGTGGTAGGTACGTTAATTTGAGTTTTTTTAAATTTATTAAAAAAATTTAGAAAATTCGTACCAAACACGTATTAATATCATACTTGCCTATAATTATCAGGCTATACAACAATTCACATTAATTCCAAGTATAAATTTAAATGACTGACGATCATTCGGTACGAGTCATTAGTTTGTAGTCCATCTCGAGTTCTCGAGCACTAACCAATCTTTCCAGATTCCATATGATCGGTCTTTCTCTCATCTGCTTGTCAATAAGTTCGACCATAAGCTCCGACATCCTTTTGTCTATAGCCGTCTACTTTCTCCTAGACATCTCTTTGTTGTATCCCAAACGAAAATCGAGTATTCTGTGATGAATCTCATCGCGAACTGCCTTGAGTGTCTCGTCTGAGAACTTGCACAGCTCATCAACCCGCATCACTCTTTTTTGTTTGTTTAAGTCTTTATAGATTACCCCTGGTGGTTATGATGGAGTGTAGAGTTCTTTGAATTTGATTCTAGGAAAGGTCTTCTGAGGTTCGGTGATATTAGATTTCTTTTGGTAACTCTCTACACCAAGTTGTAGATCCTCGACACGTCTTTTGATGATAAGACTTCTTGTGAACATACGAAGGGCCATAATAAAGTCAACAATGTCACTGCCGTTGAGGTGGAATAACTTGTGTTGAACAACAAGAAGAAGCATGCCTTCAATGTCGTTCAAGTGTAGATCAACAAAGTCACCTTCTTTAAACTTGTATAGCTGTCGATCAACCCTTTTCGCCATAATCTCATCCAAGTGACCATAACCATGCAATCTCTCGACCATCACGCTGACCACACTGGGAATCTTCTGAGTAGAGTAGACATTATGCTTGGAAAATTTGTTTATCTGAGATCTGTACTAAAGCTGGCAATTGTCACCCCAATGCTTGATTCCCTTTTCAGCATCTTTGTCATACCCAAATTTTATAGTACTCCAAAGTGTAGGGACCATGTCTTCAATTACTACTATCTCATACCGAGTTGCTTTTGTCTTCGTGATAGACGTAGTGTAGTTCTTCGCCGGATCTGATGATTTCAGAAATTCCAAATCGTTGTTGAAGAAGTATTCTATAGCAACGGTTAGACGGCCTGGACGACCTTTCAAGGGAAGAGGATTGGTCAAGTCAAATGGACAACGATCTCCTTCTAGATTGTTCTAATCAAGTATGTCTGTCAATGCTTTGAAGCACTCTTCCATATTATACTCAAGTTCGATGCTGCTTGTGCATGTGCCTTTCAACAGCTCGTAGACGAGTCCTACTAAGCGAGCTTAAGTAAGATTGTCTATCTAGAGTCGATTGATAGCATATTTGGAGAAATCGATCAGAGTGGCCATTAATTCATCGAATGTGAGCGGATCCTTTGCAGCAAACACCATTTGGTTGAACCAAGGCTGTTTAGGTAGATCAACTAAAATTTAACGCTTGTTCCATTCTGGATCAGGAGTAGGAGGCCTTGGAGGTTGTTTGAAACAATCTTGTTGTGGAGCTTTGTCCTTAGATTGAGTTGATTCATTAGGTATTTGATCAGCATCGGTGACCACATCATCAACGACTTATTCAATATCATCAGAGGCCATCTCAACTACTGGTTCTTTTGCAGTCACAGATTTGCCAGATTTAGATGTTTTGGCAGAAGATTTACCTTTGGATGAATCTTTGGAGGTAGATGATATCTTTCATGGCTTAGACTCTTTGGATCTACTTCTCTTGGTCTGCTTACCCTGGTTTGGTCCAGCTGAAGGGTCTTTATCATCACGATCTCTTTTCCTCAAAACTTTTTCTAGGTCAGCTTGACCACTAGAAATAGCATCATCAAGACTCATTAAATTCAACAAAGCATCAACTAAGGCTTGGTGCTTGTCATGAGTCAGATAGGAGTGGCTTTTGTCCATCTTTTCAAAGAGAATTGTCTTCAATTCATATTCAGACAACGACTCTGCTGCTTTAAGAGAAGATTAAGCTTGAGAAGAAGATTAAGCTACCATAAGTGAGGTCTTATCAAGTGCATTCTTTATAGTGCTCTGAATTACCAGAGTCGCGAAGTCAGATACTGCCTTTGGTAGAAGCTGAGGCAGTTGATTCTTGACCTCATTAATAAGATTTGCTTGCACAAACTCTTCAATCATCTCCTTATAGCTAGCTTGCGGAGGATATTTCTGTATAAGTTCTTCAGTGTGTCTCTGAAGCACCTTTTGAAGTGCATCTCCTAGACTGGTTCTAAGATATGCATTCACAGCTAATGGTATTTTAGTTCTTAGTGAAGCAAGTAGTGTTGTAGTCTGGTCAACTTCTTTGAGCTCTTAAATATCTTTCTTAAGACAAAAACTCTTTGAATGATAGCAGGGAGTGGATCTCGAATTGTTGTAACAGATGGAGTTTCTGTAGTGATTAGTGGTGAGGGATATGTATTGTTGTTTGGAGTAGTACAGGTTGTATGGTGGACATAGATGGAGGGGGTAGAAGAGTTGTTGGGAGTGCTACTGAAGGAGTTTCAGGTATAGGTGTGAAGACTAAGGGCTCAAAAATTACAGAAACAGGTATAGTAAGGATGGATAGAGACTGGATTTGTCGTATCTCTTGTTGAATTTTAACGTCTAATTAAGAGTTAATCTCAGCATCTGTAGTATCCCTAACAGTACCAATTAAAAAAGTATCAGAAGAAAGTTTAAAAAATTGATCACCAAAACCTGAAGATACCGATAAGCTAAAGCTTGATGGAGGAAATTCAGCTTTCTTGGTATCATCCTTTACTACTTCAGTCTTTTTAGCATCTGCCTTTGTCGCATTAGAAATTTATTCATCACCGTTTCCAGATTCTTTAACTTCAGCATTAGTCATCTATTCATCCTCATCGCCATTTACTTGTTCATCATCATGTACAAACTCATCATCAGTTTCTTCATCATCGTCTTGTACATGTTCTTCACCATGCACAAATTCATCGTTGGTTTCTTCACCGTCTGTCTTTTCAAGATCGATGCTTTTGTCATCATCGTCATCTTTCTTTTCTTCCTCTTCATCAGTGTCCACCTATTCAATCTTTTCGTCATCACCACTTTCTTTAGAGTATTCACTCTCTTGTTCAGATCCCCACTCAAGTATAACTTTGGCTTCAGAAGAAACCCTTTTTTATCGGAACCCCTGGTTTAGTACCAATTCCTTCACTTGAGGTAGCAGGGATGACTGTGGACTCATCTGGAATCCATGGTAGAACACCAATTCCTTTACTTGAGCCTCCAATACCTGACTGTCTTCTGCTGGTCTTCTTACTTTCTTTAAGTGCTTGCATTGTGTCAGCAGCTAGCTTTTCTTTAGGAGTTAGAGTTAAGACACCCTTTAGCTTTTAATTCAGATCAGGAGACTTCTTCTTTGATATGCTAGAAGTATCTCTGAAAGCAATACCAGATGATCTTCTTCCAGCATGCTCGAGGACAGATTTAGTCACACTCCTTGCATGAGTAACATGGACTTACCTTGCAACTTCCTCTTTTGCAGCTTCAGTTAAGCTTATAGATTTTCCTAACTCCAAAGCAACGTCTGGATCAGGAATGTTGTTGTCATCTGCAGAAATTATGACTTTCTTCTTAATCAATCTTTTACTGCTAGTTCGTTTTCTACCAGGTTCAGAGTCAGATTCTTCAGACACATCAACATCTGCCTTAGGAATATCTGCAGTCTTCTTTCCTTGTGACCCTTTGCCTCTGCTCTTTGTGGGAGGAATTTGACCAGTGGAATATTTAATGAACACCTGATAAGACTCTGATTGCTTAATCCCTTCAGTCAGCATAGTCTCAGAAATGGGAAGTCCATATTCCTGATAGTCTTTACTAATTCTAACAAATTTCAATCTGCTTACAATACCATCATCTTTAATTATGTGGGTGTGTAAGTATTTTAGCTTGGTAAGGGATTGGTGTTTAGAGAGGAAGTGATTAATAATGATTTTGGTGAACGTGGGGTAAGGCATGTTTTCAAGTCTGCCTTTCTTCAACTGCCTATTGTCGATTTGGAATGCAAAGTCTTCCCAGATTAATTCAGGGTAGTCAACATTTTCCCTGTAGAACATTCCCCATAAGATGTCAATCTTGGATTTCCTTTGCCTGTCATTGCTTGAAGTTTTACCAAAAAGATACTTTTTAATGATAGAAGCCAGAGTTCTCCATGGTTGATGCATGTGGTCCAAATACATGCTGGTATGCTTGTATAGTAGACCTTTGTAACCAAGATCAATGAGGAAGGTAAGAGTAGTCTTATCATCTGGTACTTCAGCAAAATTTACTCCTTGAACTCTTGGACAGATGTCAAGAATCTTTCAAAACACTTCAACATCGACCAAGCAATTCTTGTTAGCCAGAAGAAACTTATAGGATTCTATGTCTTTGACCTGCTTAACAGTGTACCAGAACTGCTGCATAAAAATTTTAGGGACTTCAGCAGAGATAGTGAAAGCCTTGTATCATGTAGAATTCTTGATGACATTGATGATAACTTGAAAAGTTTATTCCTTCTGTGGCACAGTAGTCTCCATTCTAACATTGGTGATACTGATCTTGACTCTATCCTTAGTAGGAACCCACGTTTCATCACGAGCAGTAAGTTGTCTGATTTCCTCTTGATTCATGATTCTGCTAAAGAAGTAACCAATAGAGTTCATATACACAATAAATATATTTTATTGTTTAAATTGATTATCCTTGATGATTTGATTGATTGTATATTGTGATTAGGTTTCATGCAATTATGTCCGTATTAATGCACTCTATGTATAAAGTCAACTAAGGAAAATGAGCAAGGTCAACTCTATGAATAAAGTCAACTTGACAGGTCAAAGTGAACCTAAGTCAAACTTTCAATTAGAGATTAATTAACACATAAACAATCATGGCACAAGATGTATTATGACATAACAAACAAGTTTTACACAAATTTTAAAAAAATTTGGGCAGAGTTTCTTTTCATAGAAATGACATATATCGCACGGAATACTACACTTGTCATGTTTCGTACAAAACATACATGTTTCGCGTAGAATATAACATAACATATTTCGCATGAAATATGTCATAACATATTTCGCATGGAATATGGCATAACATATTTCGCACCATTCATCCTGACATGTTTCACACAACTAATCATATATATGTTTCGTATGATTCAAAACACCTAACTTAGATTTTAACAGGTTTTACTCATGTAATATCCAAACACTAATGACTCAAATCATACAAAAACATTTCAGATTCAATGAATACAAGATTTAACCACAGTTTGAGCTCATTAATAAGAATTCGAGCATACACAAGAGAAGAACATATGGAAAACGAACTCTTGAACAACTAGGAAGCACATGGCATGAACTAAAGGACCCTTAGCAGATAACTAACACACATAGCACAACATCTAAGCATACATTCAACCATTTTAAAGGTTTTCGAACCAAGGAAGCTACATTTCCAAGCAAAAGAGATCCTAAGACATAAAACCAGTTCATAAAGGTATACGAATGTATCCATGAAGCTAATAAACACAAACCTACTCAGTATCTTCTAAATCTCACATGTTTCGCACCATTCAACTTAGAAGAATCACTATAATTCACTCATACATTTGAGATATAAAAAACTGTTATAGCCTAGTCTTAGACGCCTCCTAATGATCAAAACCCCTCAACTAATTTGAAGAAACATCAACTTTTATCTTCAAGAACCTTAATTTGAATTTAGGACATTTCTAAATATTTAGCTAGTTTAATTCAATTCCTTTTAAGAAAGTAGTGTTAAAGGGATTTTAAGTGTATTAGAGTGTACCTTAGATCTTGAGAACGAGTTATGATTTTTTACTATGGTGCGTGCGAGATGTGTTTGAGAGAGATAAGGTGTGTTTGGATTTGTGTAAAAGTGTGTGTGTGAGCAAAATGTATACCAAAGGGGTGTTAACCGGCTTAATTTTAAGAAATGGCAAGAATGGTCCTTGTAGTTTGTAACTCCATCTATTTCCTTTTAAACTTAAAGTTAAGTCTAAGCATTTTATAGAAATGACATTAAGCCCCTAAAGATGCAAACTTATATTTTAAGTCCTATATTTTACCATTTAGTTCCTAAATATTAAAACAAATAAAATCTTAAGCACACTTGAGTTAAAATAATATTCCCCTTTAATAAATGATTCGTTATTGTTTAGAAACTTTTCCTTTTATTTCGAGATGACTTTTGAAAGAATTTGAAAAAAATTCTCCCCCTCAAATAATGTCCCATTTTCTTTAAAGAGCTGTAGACATTGTTTAAGTGATAGAAAATTCTTTTAAAATCGTTTCTGATAAAAAACTGAGATGATTAATTGTTTTGAAATTCAACACCAATAAAAACAAGATTTCTCTTGTTTAACATAAATACATGCACTTACACGTACACATATTTGATTAGATAGCACGAGTTGTGTAGCAAAGTATACATAAGTTTTTGTATGAATATTAAGTAATTCATACCCGAGAAAGTTAATTCTCGTTGTGAGGTCAAGTTTTCTTTTTGGCGAAATACTTGCCTTTAAATTGAAGACCGGGTTGCTATCTGAAATAATATCAAGCCAATGACATGTTTTGAAAACATTTGCAACTTCTGCTCGAACTTTATTTACAGCTCCGTATTATTATTAAATAACATTTCTAAAGCCGTAAATATTATCGATTCCAAAACACATGTCATCAGAATCATATTTTTGGGTTTTCTGATTTTATATTTTTGTATTTGGTTTTCTGGTTTTATATTTTTGTATTTTCTTTTTGTAAAATTTATATAAAATGAAAAATCTTTTTGAGTTTTTATATTTTCTTATATATATATGATACAGAGGATATGTGAAGAGTTATCCACCATTACTCTTCCTCTTCTTCTGCCAAATGTTTCAGAGTCTCAAGAGACACGCTTTTTCATCCCAAGTTTGTCGATAAGAAATGCAAGTCTTTCTCGTCCCAAAGCTTTGGTGAAAATGTCTGCCAGCTAATAATCTGTTCTGACAAAGTATAGTTCAACCACCCCATTCTCCACTTGCTCCTTGATGAAGTGATATCTGATGTCAATATACTTGGATCGGGAGTGTTGAACGTTGTTGAAACATAAAGCAATGACACTTTTATTATCACAATACAGAGGTATTTTGTTGAATACAAAGCCATAGTCTATCACTTGTGATCGCATCCAAAGTATTTGAGCACAACATCTGGATAGGGTGATGTATTTAGCTTCTGTACTGGATATGGCCGTGCTTTTCTATTTCTTTGACGACCAACTCACTAATTTGTCACCCAATAACTGCATACTTCCAGATGTACTTATTTTGGTATCTTGGCAACCAGCATGATCAACATCTGCAAAAGTTGTTAGTGCAATGCAAGAATCCTTTGAATACCACAGACCCATATTAATGGTTCCTCTTAGGTATCGAAAGATTCTCTTAACAACATGTAAGGTACATTTATCTATAATCTATGCTAATGCGCGAATACCGTCACGCCGAGAGCGCGAACAACAAATACAAGGTCTGGTCTACTAGATGTGAGATACATAAGGGTGCCAATCATTCCACGATAACTTGTAGGATCAACATCTTTCCCTTATGGATCTTCATCCAGTTTGGATTTCTCCACCATTGGATTATCCACTGGTTCGCAGGTTTCCGTACCATATTTTTTAAGTCATTCAAGAGCATATTTGGATTGGTTTAAAAAGATGCCTTTGGGACTTTGGGAAATTTGTAGTCCTAGAAAGAATGATAGTTTGCCCATCATCGACATCTTGAATTTTGAACACATGACTTCAAAAAATGTTTCACAAAGGTCAGGTTTAGTGGAGGCAAATATAATATCATCTATGTAAATCTGTACCAATAATATGTCTTTGCCTTCTCTCCTGATGAACAATGTAGGATCAACGGTGCCTTTGGAGAATTTTTGGGAGAGTAGAAATTACGAGAGTAAATCATACCAAGCACGTGGAGCTTGTTTCAACCCGTAAAGGGCTTTCTTCAACATATACACATGATTGGGATTCTCTGGATCTACAAACCCGTCTGATTGACTGACGTAGACCTCCTCACATAGAATGCCATTTAAGAACGCAGTCTTCACATCCATTTGATAGACGATCAAGTTCATGTAAGCAGCAAATGCAATAAAGATGCGAATGACCTCGAGTCGTGCAACTGGAGCAAAAGATTCTTCAAAGTCCATGCCTTCTTCTTGACGATATCCTCATGCTACTAACCGAGCCTTGTTTTTCAACACACCTCCCAGCTTATCTAATTTAACCTTGTATATCCACTTCAAGGTGATAATCATAACAGGATCTAGACGAGGTACAAGCTCCCAAACTTCTAGATGTTCAAACTCATTGAGTTCTTCTTGCATGGCTTCAATCCAGCAGGATTCTATCAATGCTTCTTTATATTCTTCTTGCATGCTTCTTTAGTTCAACGAAAGAAAGGAAAGCATCAAAATAACAAAACATGGCATCAGTTTGTAGTTGATGTCGAGTGGAGACTGGTCTAGAAGGATGGTCAATTACATTATCAATTGGGTGATCTTTGGTCCATTTACTGATGTGTTCAAGTGGTTGATTTAGTGAGTGCACATTATCTGGAATAACGACTTGAGAGGATGATTATTTAGAACTTGGTTTTAGAATTTGAAAACCAAAGGAAGGATCATTATTCATGTGTGCAACTTTAATATCATGATCTGCTTCTTTAGCACCGAGAGGAATAACATAGGATGGTGATTCTTGAGGTGTTTGTGAAGTACTTGGTGATGGTGAATCTTGATCAACGGTAGTTGAGGAAGGTGTACCGGTTGAAACAAAAGGTTCTGAAGCAGCAACTTCAGGAACAGGATGATCAACACATGGTGGAGGAAGGAAGTATTCATCAAACAACGGTTGAAGCAGTGTATCACAGTCATTTCTTGTTGGTGGGATAAAAGGTGTTGAAGCAGGAGGTTGTGGCACGATTCCTGAACTGAGTGTTCCATGAGTCATTTCATGAAGTGGGGGTCCTAAACTGCTTTTTTTGGGTAAAGGGGAATCCAAACCCCGGTAAAAAATATATTCCCAAAAAACCGATAAGTACAATGGAATGTAGCTGCAATGCTACATTAACCTCAAGCCACAACTTGAACAGCCACTACATCATATGACATGCCATATGATTACTTTCCTATTACAAAATAACCAATAGCACCTATAGGGAAAAACCACTTAAAGGTGCATAAACAATAAAAACAATAACAAAACATAATTAAAAAGTCTTGAGATTGCCTCCACGATCATCCAAAGTGATCACTTCATCTACTTCACTATCGCTCTCATTCAGCACATCAAGAACTTGTTGAGAATGCTGCCACGTGGTATTATCCTTCCATTCATTATCCTCATCATCGTTAAGCGCGCTAAAGGAATTCTCTAAACGAACATTCTTAGATTGAGTACTTGTAGCAGCAGCCCTACTAGTACTTGCAACATCAAAGTCTAGATGTATTGATTCCATAATTCATCTAGTACGTCAGTTGTAAATCCAATAAGATTTCGTTGCATGAGCATATCCAATGAAAATACCAACATCAGCTTTAGCTTTCAGTTTGCCTAAATCTTCACTGTCATTAGTTGGGTAACAAAGTGAACCAAATCCATAAAGGTAGGAAAGATATGGTATTCTGTCATGCAAGAGCTCATATGGTGTTTTTCCATGACGATGACGTATAAGGGAACGGTTCTGGGTGTAACAAGCTGTGGCAATAGCTTCTGCCCATAGAAATAATGGTGTTGTAGCATAAATCAACATGGTGTGAGCAGCCTCTACTAAGGTCTGGTTTCATCTTTCGACAACGCTGTTCTGTTGTGGAGTACGCGCCACAGATGTTTCATAAGAGATACCGACATCTTCATAATAGCTACGCAGAGTTTGATTGACAAATTCTGTTCCATTATCTGTGCGAATATTCTTGACAGTTACATTTAAACGAACTTGTATCATTTTTAGAAACTTGATGATGAACTCAGGAACTTCATCTTTCGATCTTAAGAACTTAACCCATGTAAACCGAGAATAATCATCAACAATTACTAGAATATACTTTTTCCTATTAATACTTTCAACACCCATTGGCCCGCAAAGATCCATATGCAACAGATAAAGTTTCTCTTGGTTGGTGTCTTCAGATTATGGTTTGTGAGAGTGTTTCTTTCTTTTTCCCAACGAACATGTAGAACACAAGTGGTCCTTTTCAAATTTTAGTTTAGGGAGACCTCTAACTAGACCTTATTTAGCCAGTTGATTAATGGTGCCAAAGTTCAAGTGAGACAAACGTCGATGCCATAACCAAGACTTAGTCTTAGAAGCCTTTGACAAGAGACAAATAGGAGAAGACATCATCATATCGCCAATGGAAGATGTATACAAATTAGTACCCCGAAATCCCGAGAGTAGGTCAACACCTTCAAGATTACGAACAAAACATGTGTGTTCGCGAAAAGCTACTTCAAGATTCGAGTCACAAAATTGACCAACAGAGAATAGATTATGTTCGAGTCCCTCAACATAGTAAACCCTAGAAATGGTAACATTCCCGATCTAATAATTACCGTACCCATTATCTTAGCAATCTTATCGTTACCAAACTTGACGGTACCAAGAAATTTATTGATGAAATTAGTGAGCTGAGAGCGATTTCCGGTCATATGCTTAGAGCATCCGGAGTCCAAATACCATAGAAAATTTTGGACAACCTGCAATTGATAAGAGAAGAAGATGGAACATTAGACACAGTAGATTCTCCAGATTGATTGGGTTTTGATTGGTTAGAAATCCTAGGTTCTATAATCTTTGATTTGCTACTCGAACCTACAGATGTTGTTGCTTTGGGTCTCCTACTATAAACCTTAATTCCTTGAGTTGGTGTAAGAACCGATTTGATCATGGTTTCCTTAAGAGGCACTACTTTAGTGGAGGTGAACCTAGTTAAATGGAACTTATTTCTGACTATAGTGAAAGTACATCCTATAGGTTTCCATTTATAACCAATTTCAATGTACACTTTACCCGTAGGTTTCCATATTTTCTTCTTATATTTACGTTTAGCAGATATAGATTTAGACAACACATTCACATCATGAACTTAATCAAGAACACATTTATCATGATTTGTATCAAACAGACATTCATTACTGATAGCACAAACAGATTTAGAATTCGCATTTAACATAGATTGCATGACATAAGCATTACATTCAGTTTTGACAACATGATTCTTTTTATTATTTCTAGACTTAACGCTCCTAGATTGGTCTTTTACTTTATTGGTCTTGTTGCTACTTGATGAATGCGAGATCCTATTGTTCTTTGTATTACCTGTAGGCTTTGATCCGCTAGCACTAGTAGAACATATTACTCCTATAGAATGCAACAAAGGTTTGTTAGAGTCATGTATTTTGTATGAATCAACCTATTTCTGAGTGTTGCTTGAAGACGAACACTTCCTGAATTCTTTGAACATACTTACAGGCCGAGTCTAAATTGCTATCTAGGGGACTTAATGTTCTAGCATTTTCGACTATTTCCCGAAGAGTGTCTGCATGATCCTGAGAGTATTTAATGTAATCTATGTGAGCATCCTTATTTTTTAAGAGTTTAGGAGCTAAAGGTTCTAAATCAAGCTTGTACATTCCTGGAGCAATAGTATACATTTGGTTAGAAACTGCTATGCATGTCAATCACATTCTTTCCTTAAGGTTTCCTTAATTCATTTTTAATGCTGCTTTAGCAAAAACCAATCTGAATTTTGAGCTTTTCAAATCTTCCATAGACTTAGATTTAGATTAACAATTAAAGCTTCACACTGTTCTTTTGCTCAAACATGTGTCAGTTTAATTGAATCGTAAAGTTCTTTGTAAGTCTGTTTCAAATGTTCTTTTTCTTTGTGTAATTTCTTATTTTCAGATAGTAATTTTGGCACACTATGCTCCAATTCAATGTTTATTGTTTCAATCTCATAAATGTCCTTTTTCACTTTATCAGGATTAGCATTTTCTCTCAAAGAATGAACTGTTTCCTTTAATTTACTGATTACTATGTCATTTGCTTGTAACTGAGCTTGCAAATCATTTTGTTCAAAATATTCTTGAATTTAAGGAGCATTTTTTGGGTAAAAGGGAATCAATACCCCGGTAAATTGCATTACACCAAAAAAGCGTTTAAGTACAAAGGATGAGGGTGAAGTCCCTCATCTCAGCCCATTACATAGGGAAAAATAAAGCAAAACTAGATTTGCTACATTCTTTTCCACTACATAAGAACGACATGCTGATCTTATGAAATCAAAAAAAACCAATTCGGCTTCGGTAGTGGATATAGCAAGAGCGGTTTGTTTCTTTGAGAACCAAGATGTCAAACAACATCTTATGAACGTACAAATACTGCTAGTGCTCTTTCGGTCCACATAATCTCCCGCAAGATCAGAGTCGGCATATACTATGATTTCTATGCCGGTCCCCTTAGGATAATATAATCCTAAGTGCGTAGTGCCTTTAATGTATCAGAAGATACGCTTAACCGCTTCAAGGTGAGAGGTTTTGGGAGCCTCTTGGAAGCAGGCACAAAGGCAGACACTAAACATGATATCGGGCCTACTTGCCGTTAGGTATAATAAACAACATATCATGCCTCGATACTTGGTACTATCTACCAACTCACACTCTTCATCTTTCGTGAGTTTAGTATCGGATGACATGGGGGTTTTCATTGGTTTAGAATCTTTTAAGCCAAATTCCTTAAGCATTTCTTTAATATATTTAGATTGATTAAAGAACATTCCATCTTCCATTTGTTTTATTTGTAATCCAAGGAATAAGTTGAGTTCACCCATCATGCTCATCTCGAACTCGTCATGCATGATTTTGGCAAATTCATCACACATGTCTTGACAAGTCGAGCCGAATATAATATCATCGACATATATTTGAAATGAGGTTTGAACTTTTCTTCTTGGTAAAAAGTGTGTTATCTACCATTCTTATTTTGTACTCATGTTTAATAAAAAAAGCTTTTAATCTATCATTCTAACAACCCATAATTTTCATCAAATGCAAAATCAACCTATTTTTCTATTATCACAATTGTACGGGGAAAATTTTCGGTTTATTACATTACTTGCATTGTCAATATCTCAGTATGCAATGTAACTTGCATAACTAAAGTAGACAAGCTCACGCAACCTATTTATGGCAATCATGTCTTCATATATGTCAAGCAAACATCATAAAATGTCAAGTCAATATCATCATATCCTTTTTGCCAAGTACATTATTCCTATAATGTATCATTCGCAACGTTATATCAAAACGGGCTTTAAACCGTTATCATATGCCTCTAAACCCTAATTCTATGAAAGATTAACATCTAAAGTGAATGCACAAGCTACTAAAGCATATGTACAAGTAATATAACATCTCATTTGAAATATAAAATCCCACCATCACTTGTGTACAAGCTACTACACTCAATATACAATATGTAAACCCTAATTATTCTATTCATAAGCTTTCATACAACTTTTTACACTCAAAACCCTAATTCAAAACCCTAAACCCTAAAACCGAGCTAGTTCCTAAACCATGACTCGTTTCTTGATTTTTTATCCATTGTAAACCAAAACCAACACTTAAATAAGTTGTAATAACTTAATTTACAACATTCTCAATCATATTCCATCATCATTTCATCATTTTACTTCAATTATACAAGAAATAAACCTAGAAAACCCTAATTATGCCCAAATTGGAACTTTTGACCCGTTTACTCATTTTCTACCCATTTTAACCCAAACCACCTATCAAATTTTAATTATAATCCTTAAGATAAGTCTTGGGATTAGTAACCTATCATTCTTAATCAAATGTACATGAATTACAAGCTTGAAAACCCTAATTGAGCGCTAATGTACCCGAAACTCATAACCTTTGCATTTTGACCTAATTTAAAAGTTTTTCTTGCAATCAAGCACCTTGATGACCATGCTACTTCATCCCTAAGCAGCTTACAAGTACCTATCATCAAATATCTTCATTATTTTTTATTAAAAGCTTCACATGGTCTCTTGTTTCTTCTATCCTTAGCCGTAGCATACCATGATCAAAACAACTCACCATAGCTAGTTTCTAGCTTATACAACACATCCTATAGCTTCTCCACAACCCTACCTAGCTTATACACATGTCCCATATCAGATCACAAGCAAACCTTAGCCCTTAAGGGTCATTCGACTATAAATAGGAGCCTAAATACTTCATTTAAAACCATCCCCTAGTTCCTCCTCTATAACCCTTACATAGCAGCAATACTTTGCTCTAAGAGATCCTAAGAGGTCTTAAGAAGTCTCAAGTTCAAAAAGGAAGCAAAAGAAACCAAGAAACGAAGCCCCAGAGTCGTTATTCTAGGCGTACAAAGCTAAAAGTCCTGATTTTGACCCATTTCTAAGCTATAAGCTCAAACCAGGTTCTCTAAGATTATATTATGTATTCATGTCGTCATAATTTCATATGATCATGCTAAAATCATAATATAAAGCTTTGAACTCAAAAACCTATGTGGTTTACCTTTTTGATCCAAAACCGTACACCCGAAACCCTAATTTCATGTTTTTGCTTAATCTATAAGCAAAACTTGTAAAATATTGTTATAATCTATCCCAATAAGCTTAACTAACATTAAAATAAGTGCTTTGATAAATCATGAAAGAATTTGAACTTAAAACCCGCGCGTTTTCATTTTAAAACCGTAATATGACCCGTTTTGCTTCCTAGCTTAACGAATCGTTATTTTAAACTTGCGTTGCATTAAATCTTCATATTATAGTTTATTATAACTTATAAATGTCTATTGAAATGTTAAAATAAGCTTGCATGGCAATTTAGACATGTTTTATAAATATTATCCATGCAAGGGGTATATATCATAACTTTCGGAAACTTATAACTAACAGGACTAAAAATGTCATTTTGTCAAAGTTATAACTATAGGGGTCTATTATGTTACTTTTTAAAGTGCAAGGTTTACTTTGTATATCTTTTAAACTTGAAGGACCAAACTCGTAAAAGTGCAAACTCCGAGGATATATTTTGCCACTTTTCATTCTCAAGGGTCTAAAATATAACATTTTGAAAAAAGTATAAAAATGTATTCAAAACATTACAAGACATAACTTTAATTAACACTTGACGTGCTTAACATTTCCATATATTGATTAAAACGCTTAAAACCGCTTATGTTATAACCGTAATATCATTCATCATCAATGTGCCTTTAGAAATCATCCCCCGGATCTCTATTGTACCACAATACTAAGGAGCTTCATATTAAGGAGTTTCATCTTGATATTATGTTCTGACTGAGTTGTTGGGTTTACGATTTAAAGTGCCCTAGCTCCTCAAACGTTTACTGAATGACTTCTGAATTATGATGGCCCGAACGGTGATACAATAATTCCAAACTCTTCAATCAAATTCATAACTCTTAGAACCAAAGTTCTAAAGTACAATCTTCCTAAGACTTGACATATTTACTCAGGTTGCGTGACGTGGCTGTTTACTATCATTTTGTTATATCAACCTTCCCCCATTAAGATTGTTATAAGGTCGTCAGCTTTCATTCTGAAATATTTATTGCATCTACCTATCAGGTGAGATTCATAGCCTCGTATTTTTAATATTTTGAATGTTTTATAAACCCGTGAGGGGGATACATGCTTGTTACAAACTCTTTTACATACTCGTTTATCTTATAACAATGTGATTACTTTTCAAAGACTTAGTGAGATTCATAACCTCGCCTTTACTTATTTACATGTTTTATAAACCCGCGAGGGGGATACATGCTTGTTACAAACTCTTTTACATACTCGTTTATCTTATAACAATGTGATTACTTTTCAAAGACTTAGTGAGATTCATAACCTCGCCTTTACTCATTTACATGTTTTATAAACCCGCGAGGGGGATACATGCTTGTTACAAACTCTATTACATACTCGTTTATCTTATAACAATGTGATTGCTTTTCAAGGACTTAGTGAGTTCATAGCCTCACTTTTAATCTCTTTAATGTTTTCATAAACCCGTGAGGGGGATACATGCTGTAAATTACGAATACAAGTGTTTTTCCAGACTATATGCTAATCTGATATACCATTACAATTAATGTCTAAGTTACTTTATGCCAAAAGTCCCTCATTATCATGGACCATTAATCACTTACGGGTGAACGCGAATATTGTGGATAGATCTATCGGGATTGACGAATCCTGTTTGTGTTAGCCGGATAGGTAACCAAACACACTATATTTGAATTTCATAGGTATATGGCAATTACCTACACCGAGGGCCATTATCTCTATATATATATCACATCATTTTGGGTATATATATACACTAGTCAGTTTGTGTGCCATGAGCTTAGACCAAGACCAAATCAGACCAAACAGACCAAACAAGACGATAACGCAATAATACACTGTTACTATGATAATTGTATTCGTTGCAATTATTACAAATAACGGGTATATAATAACGTGACCCAAGATCATAACAATACCATTTTCATAATAATTGTGTTTGTACAATTATTACACTATGACTTGTATTCAAACTGTTTATCAAACCTATGAATTTCACTCAACCTTTGTGTTGACTTTTTAGCATGTTTATCTCAGGTAATTGAGCAACTTATGGCACGGAGTGGCATGGACATGAAGATGGCTAAAACTTGTTATCATTCACATTGTATGTAACTAGATTTTGGGACCTGCCTTTGTAAAACTCTGATTTGAAATGAATGATAAACGTCTCTTTTGGGTCGTTTTCTATGATTATGATTGTTGTTTCCATGAAGTAATACCCCAGATTAGCTTCCGCTGCTATATTGTAAAAATGGGGGTGTTATAGATTGGTATCAGCGCCATGGTTATAGAGAACAAGGTCAAAACCTTAACTATAACCACATTTATTTTTCAGCCATCAAAGTCCTTCGTGCCACTGCATTTTAGAACAAGTATGTAAAGATACATATTTATTATACTATTACTTAAATAACTTATGTTATTTACAAACTGGGTTGTTATCAGAACGATGTCTTCTCCCAACCGCTCTACTTCCAATATTGAGGATGCTTTTTCCTCTATGAATATTCTTAACTATACTTCGGCCTCACCGGATTATTTCCCAGCTTCAGCGGGAAGCAGTTCTTTTAACTCTTCGGAAAACCCTAAAGAAAATATGATCCCACCAGTATTCTCATCTTTCTACAATAATCCTTGTTTAAAGGACGTACAAGCATTTTATGCTAAGGAATTACCTATTTCACCACCAGATCCTATTACTTCACCAGCTATTTTGACTCCATCTCTGGTATTACCACCATCACTACTATTTGATCCTTGATATTTCTTTGTTCCTGAAGAATTATTACCACCTAAGAAGCGAATCCGTTCCCCATCTTCTTCCTCAACTACGTTATCTAATTCATCTCGGAATCAAACTCGTAATTTGGTATCACCATCTTCCTCAGTTTATACTCCTACCCTACCTCAGATATTTAAAATAGGAAAATGTTCAATTAAGATGTATCATCTGAAACATCATGAGGGACAAATCAAAGATATTTTAAATTACTTAGATGAACTTTATCTTCACCACATCGAGAAAATGGAGGAATGACGTATTGATAGAATGATCATACGAAGGAATAGTGATAAACTAAAGATTAAACTTGAGAAAGTCTGTTCTCAGATTATCAAACTTCAAAAGAAGCAGTTAGGGCAAAAGGATAAGATTGCCTTTGCTCAGTACAGAATTTCCGATCTTGAACAAATCATTGAGAAAATCCAAGCTCGTCACCAAACGGATCAGGAAGATCTTTAGGATGTCATCTACCAGCTCAGAATCAATAAACTCTTAGACTAGTTATAGCTTTATCCTAGCCACGGGATGTGTGGTATAAATAAAAACGCTTGTCAAATCTTGACTATGTACAGTAAAAAGGCAAGTTATTTATAAAGACAATCTCGTTTCGTACCTTATTGTTTCCAACTTATCTCTCTTTCATCATCATCTCCATTATTGCATCATTATCTCCGTCTTCATGAATCATACCATAACCTCTAAGTGCTTAAAAATTCAAAAATAAGCATTATTCTTTAAGCATTTTAAGCATCACATTTTCTTTTATTACTTTCCAAACTTGTGATGTCATTCTTACTACGTGTTCTATTATGTTGAAAGGATGCCTCCCAAAAGGACGTCAACATCTGAAACACCAGCCATAACTTTAGCTACCATCCAGCAACTCATTACTAATGGCATTTCCTCAGCTCTAAAAGCACAAGCTGACACAATGGAAAATGCCAACAATCCCAACAGGAACACTGGACCTACTAGAACTCTGGTATGTGTTAAATTACACATACCTTTTACCTTTAAAAACGAGCTAAAATAACCAAAAACGGACTTAAAATGCCAAATATACGCTTGTTTTGCTAATTATATTGTGCAGGAACAGATATCTAAGAAAAAGACGAAAAACAAAGCCAAAACGACAAAACCGGACTCGGAATAGAAAAGCAGGAAAAAGACAAAGACAAAGTCCAAGCCCAAGCCCAAGCCTAAAAAAGTCAACAGAAAGTCAACCCAAGTCAACCTCGAAGACAAAAGTCAAGAAAAATAAGTTTAAGGACTAAACTTGTTAAGTCCCTAAACTTATTTAAAGAGAAAAAAAAGAAGGAAAAGAAGAGAAGGGTGAAAACTGCCTAATTGCCAAAGTTTAACTCCAAGGGGCAATTCTGCCAAAGCCATAAAGTTTAACATAACAAGGACGAGTGGTGCAAAGTATGTTATAACCCTTGGGGACTTAATTTGCCAAGTCCCCAAAACTATAACAACACAAGGACGAGTGGTGAAATCAAACCTATAACCATGAAGGGTTAAAAGTGCCAACCCCACAAACTTTACCCCCAACGTTCAAAATCACTGTTTATCTTCCCAAGTGGTTTCCTGCCAAATCCCTAACCCCATAAACCTGTCATTTTCTTTTGGTTTGACTCCCCATAAACATCCAAAAACCTCACAATCACTTAACCCCACATACCCACATGGATTGCCATGTTGGCAATCCAAA
>BQNB010093369.1:0-24684 GCA_026074375.1 Tanacetum coccineum | reverse complement strand
CAACAATTGCATAACACTTTATCAGAAAATGGGTGTGTGTGGGATGCGTTGTGTGTGTGTGTTTTGGGATATGGGAGAGTAGTTTGGTGAAGAAGAGGTGGAAATGACACGTATCTCACACGTGTTATAGCACCAAAAAAGGAAAAAAAACGGGTTGGATCCGATTGTGATCGATCGGTGGCGGGTTCTGGCGAATTTTCGGCGGGTCAAACCGGTCTGAGAAGTGCATTAAATGAGAGCATTTAAGGTGCCTCGGGGCAACGATCTTGCCTTTTAAATATATGGTATAATTCTTTACCCTAACTAACTTTTGATAAACACCTCCCCTCCCCCCGCATTAGTTAGATAGAAAATAAAACACCCAAATTAATTTAGTGTTAAGCAAACCAAAGGTCATGCTTGGACATGAGTTTCAATGAAAAATTGACGTTTTGAAAACTATTGGAATAATGAAAAGTTGCCATTTTAACCTTCTGTGTGACTTTCTGCTGAATGAAAAATAATAACTGAATGAAATAATCGCTAGACTAAAGCATAGCAATGACAGACGATACAAAACCTGATAGCTTGCAATTTTTTGCCCGGATGCTAATAACTCTTGTTGCTTTTACCTATTGAAGTGAGAGTAGGCCATATATCTTTATCACTAGAATCAACTTGAAGAGTTCGCCAGTCGATACACCACCACTTTCTTTTCTTATATCGCCACTCCACCCATAAACAACTTGAATGTTTTTTATTATTGAAACACACACGTCTTCCAGCTATAGTAAAAAGTACAACACTAACTATGTACGTATGTATATATTTGTGTATCTATGTATTATGATTAATATGTATTTGCATAACTCCTTTCACACAATCACTTGGCTACGCCATGTACAGTTTATAATGTTTATTAAGGGATCAAAATGGAAAACCAAAGGGCCTTTGGCCAACGGAGTGCGAGTGGCCCATTAACCAAGAGGTTGTTGGTTAGGTTTCAATCGTGACATAGTAATGGGTGTGAATCTGAATATTTCCTTTAATAATAAGTGATTAAAACTGAGAAAATTGAGGAGAAAATAGCAGCATATGATACCGTAGATGAATCCATGGACCAAAGACGGATATGTTTAGTGATTTTTAATTAAGATTTAATTGAGCTTGCAGATTGTATTGCAGAAGATGAGTTTGGGAAGTAAGGGTCGTATGTATTTATAGATGAAAATTATGGTTCAAAGTGAGCCTGTGGGTTTATAGATATGCTATAAAATTGGAGTGTATCCTAGAATCATAGAGTATATCTTCAATAGCTATACATTAAAAAATGTTTTATTGTTTGAAAAAATATAGGATTCACGATTTAGATTTTGACTGCTAACTGGATATGAATATGGAGTATATCAGGGATATTAGTTGGATAAAGATTAGGATTAACAGTATATGGTGCGTTTCTAAAACTTTACAATTAAGGGATATTATTATTGTTTTGGACAATAAAACACAATTGGTGGCTTGGCTCAGTTGGTAAATTTTGTTTCATCTAAACCATAGGTCATTAGTTCAAACTTTACCAACGCCTATATTTTGTTATAGATATATGAGGCTAACTATGAGTGTATAAATATGATTTAGTGACTGGATGTCACCTCAACGATGACATGACACACATTTTGTGTTAATTTATGGATTTTTTTTATTTTCGGATTTTTTTTTAATTTTTTTAATTTTCGGATTTTTTTTTTAAATTTTTGAATTTTTTTAATTTTTGAATTTTTTTTTTTTTTAAAATATGGCCATGGCAAGGTTCGAACCTGGAACTTAGGGATAAGTTCTAATCAAATTTACCAACTGAGTCAAACCATGTTTTACTATCGAAAACTATAATAATATATTCTAAATATGATTTAGTGACTAGATGTCACCTCAACGATGACATGATACACATTTTGTTTTAATTTATGGAATTTTTTTAATTTTCGGATCATTTTTAAATTTTATACCAAAATTCAAAAAACAAAAAATAACTAAAACCACAAAAAACGCAACTAACAAACCAAAATCTCATAATTTTAACAACCCATAATCCCATTCATTAACGAACTTATTAATCTTTCTAATATCAACAACACCATAACACACTTATGCAAACCACCCATATTTAGCTTTACTCATCCAAAAACCATAATAAAAAATTGAAAAATACCATATGCTATTTTTAAAAATTGACAATAATACAATTAATATAATTCATCATAAAAAACATACCGATAAACCTCAAAGCATTCGCATTTTACACCAAACAACGATGACAGTTTATTTCTTCAACCCATTCAAGTATTGTTGAATATTTAAGGGCAAATCACATAAAAGTGTACTATATTTTAGATTAATTTGAATTTAAGATACTCAACTTTTTTTTTCTTAATTTAAAGTATCAATCTTATTTTTTAAGCAATTTAAGATTTTTTTTCGACTTTTCTTTATGTGAATCATTCCTTTCTTTACCGACCAATTTTAACATTAATATTGAATCGTAGCTAAAGCACACATGTTTCATTTTTTTTAGCAACATGGTCTTATTATGTGTGATGTGTGTGTGTGTGGTGTTGATTCATAACAAGTTAGCTCTTACCCCGCGCGTTGCGGCGGGGCTAGTTTGTTTTCGACATTTCATTTTTGAACAATGAAAACTAAGGTCCTGAGCAGTTGTGAGTAACTACTGTATAACGAAGCGGTCAACAACATTTCAGTATTAACAGAATTTAGAATATTAATAATTCAAATCACGTGTGTGTAGATATATATGGTGTTGACATACAGGAAGCATCCTGAGTTTTGAAGAAAGTCAGTACTAATATTCAATCCATAAGTTACCAGTGTTGTGCATCGTCGGGAGTTCTATTATAGAGATTAAAAGTGCATAAAAGTTTCCCTTTTGTAGCAGCTATCCAATTCTCATCATCTCAAATCGGCATTCTTGATTCTACAAAAGTCACTCAGCGCGACACAAACAGGTTCAAACTGGTTTCAGTTACCATGATTGCTTTATGCCAAATTGTCAATATGTTTGAATATCTCTCGTGCCCCACGTGAGAAGCCTATTAGTGTCACAGGCCTGTTATCTTGCAGTCCCTTGCACAACACTTCAGCAAGTAGTTTTCTAGCCTTGTCTGTTGTCGATGATATCAGTTAAAGCAAGTAATCTTGCAGGCAAGACTAAAACGGATAAAAGAAAGCTGAGTACGGTCGTGGTAGCACCTTGTTTCATCATTTCCACTGCAATTCCTGCATCATGGTTTCACGATCATGTTATTCTTAATTACTTCAAACACAATGCAGTTGCGAAACTGCATTGTCAAATAGTAAGTAGGCAAACACATCTAACCAACATTTTTTTGTCTCATCGAAGCTAAAACTTATTTTAACTGATAATTGTTTTTTACAAACCTGGGTTCGGTTTCTTGATCGTATTTTCTTTCCCAATTTAGAAAGAAGCGTGACATAAGGGCAACCTCTTAAAATTTAGCTGACCAAACAGCGTGTTCACCCTCACCACATCGTCTATGGACTTCCTTTATTCTGTCTACAGGACGACCAATCCCACTGCATGTCCAGTCGAATGATGCTACACATATGTTTCTGGCCTGAGCTTTCCACTCGTAGTCTACAGAAAAAAAGTTGTAGATAGCCGAAATTAGAATATGTTATGTTATTTATGATAATTATGATGGATAGGTTGCTATAGTTGATAAAATGTGTGCAAGCATGTTGTTATTTTGCGCTATTATCGCTTGAAAATAAAATAGAACGTTAGAAAATTTACCAGGCGAGGTCCCACAGCATAGTCTTTGATCATCAATATGCTCAACATCAAGCCTGATAAACCAACATCCTAAAGAAACTTCCTCATTTGCGTAGTTGTGTAATACATGTCTGAGTTGATTTTTGGAGCATAAATTAGAAAACCAACAATGAACGTAAAAACAATTAAATAAAGAAATAAACGAAGTTTTGTTCTTGAGCAACTGAGACTTAACTGGTTTAATGAGATATAAGTAGCCAAATCTTTTCAAATGTTGTATAATTGTCCATTGGGGTGACGAAAATACTTGTTTCCTGACTCGCCAAATTTCCAATGTTCTGGTTCATGGTACCTTACTCCTCTGTTCCATCAAAATGTTTGTTCAAAGAAATGGAGCAAGTGAAAGTTTACGTTAATACTATTTTTTAATTCAAGAGATTGTTGACTGACTTTTGAGCAAGTACCGGACCAGACTTCATGCATCCGATATATACCCTTTTCTTCTTCCTATGTTTAACTAATGTATGACCTAATGTGGCTGCAAACAGTATAAAAAAAGTTTGGTTGCCAAGTTGACTTGCTACACATAATATTACAAAACAAAAAGTCAAAATAGAATCATTGTAGTGATTAGAGACTAATTTTGGTTACTAAAATCCGACTCTTGCATTATCAACAACAACAACGATACCCAATCCCACTGACTCTTGCATTATATGAACGCTTAATCATTTAGTAAGAAGAGGTCAAAGTTACCTATGTTCACGTGGACATCATCGTCAACGTTGATGTAAGATTCTGCATCCCACATGGTAACAGCGGTCGCAAATTATGTTTTTGTCTTTGCGGATAATTCTAAGTATCCCTCTACATGGTCCTGCTCATGTTAAAGTCAACAATGGTTAGCTATTGGTAATATAAATCAAAGCAAATTATTGAACTAAATAGGATTAATATGTATATATACTAAAAAAATTGTACCAGCGTCAAGAAATCTCCATGCTTTCTGTCTTCCGCTTCAATAGGTCGGTCCAGTATGCCCCCTAACGTGGCACTAATTAAAACAATCATTGAAGTAAATTAGTTCATTTAACATCTATACCTACTTTTTCAAGTTCCATTTGATTACATTACATCTAGGCAGATACATATCGTCAAGCGTAGTTTAAATCAAAAGAACGTTAAAGCCATAAATGTCATGCCAAATGAAAAGCTCTAAGTAGGGTAAGTAACAATAGAAAAACCGAGGTACATGGAATTTTGAAAAGTTTATGTTATCAACTTATCGTATCTTTTTCAAAAGTTTACTACCTGGATATGTTTGGAGTGAATTTACTTTTTCCATCATTGCTACAAACTATGTGTCAGTAGCGTAGATATTTCAAGAAGAAAGGCTTATTTACACACTTTGGAAGAAAATGATGGTCTATTTGTAACGAAAGTGATGTCCAGTGGATCAAAACTCACCTGTGACCAATGAGAAATCACATTATAATGCCTCTCTCCTCCTCTAATTTCTTTCGCTTTTCACCTATAAATTTCACAGTAAAAGAATTCAGAAATTAGAGATTGCACAAAAGAAGAAAAGAAACTTAAGAAACTATTTAATGGACTCTCATGAACCTTGAGGCATCCAAGTAGCCCGTACTCAATCTCTGTTCCGTAATCTGTCATTAAAACATTTAACCAAACACCTGATATGCAAGATAAAGAAATTAACAAATTTGTTACATTTTAAAACACTTGGAACAAAGTCACCTGATACACAACCCAATTTGATACAACTTCTATTCTTACATATTAATATAATTAATTAATGAATCATTAATAACTGTCGTTAAACCTCTATGCATTCGAATTTACACCAAACTACGATCATAGTTTATCTCTTCAACCCATTCAGGTATTGTTGAATATTAAAGGGCAAATCACATTAAAGTGTACTATATTTTAAGTTAATTTGAATTTAAGGTACTCAACTTTTTTTTCTTAATTTAAAGTATCAATCTTATTTTTTAAGCAATTTAAGATTTTTTTTTTCGACTTTTCTTTATGTGAATCATTCCTTTCTTTACCGACCAATTTTAACGTTAATATTGAATCGTAGATAAAGCACACATGTTTCATTTTTTTAAGCAACATGACTTACTCATGCGTATAGCATTTTTGAATCATCATACATAATAGATTTTTAGAGAGAATTGTAAAAAAACTTTTTGTTTTAAATCATCAAACACTATAGTTAATAAATTGTGAATTATCGAAGAAACTTGTTTGTTTTAATTTGAATCATTTTCAGTATTTTTGAATCAAACATCAAAGTTCGAAAAAGTTGGTTAGAGTGATTTTTTTAATTATCGAATCAGATATTAAAACTCGAATTTTTAACTACTTTATTTTGAAATATTTCAATAAGTGAATTGTGATCTATTTATTCGGATAAGTGAATCATGATACAAATAGTGAATCGTAATCGAACTAGTGATTCATTACAAAAATATGTACGTATATAATTATCCTACTCGAATTAGTGAACTAAGAAATGAGTTTAGTTTTTCTTTTTGAATCACTACGTATTGAAAAAAACAATGATTCGCAAATCATCAATCTTTCTTTTTGAATCTTCACTAACGGATAATATAACAAATCAATATGTTTTAAGAATATAGAAAAGAGTTACTTACGTATGGATTTACGTAGAAATGTTTAAATAGAAAGAAGCTAACGTGTATAATTAAGATATTAAGAAGCGATGAGTGGATAAATATGTGGCAAATAAATGGAATGCCACCACAACGATAACATGACAAAAATTTTGCATTAATTTATGGATTTTTTTAATTTTCGGATTTTTTTTAAAAAAATTTGATTTTTTTTTAATTTTCGGATTTTTTTACAAATTTTGCCCATGACAAGGTTCGAACTTGGGACCTAAGGTTAAGTTACAATCAAGTTTATCAACTAAGCCAAGCTACCATTTGTGTTTTACTATCCAAAACTATAATTATATATTCTAAAAAAACCATGTTGATATATTTTAATTTTAAAAAATGTATCAGGTTATACTTAAAAATATATTAAGATATACTCATTAATTATATAACATATTTTGAAGATATACTCCATAATTATCAAGATATACTCCCTAATTATATGACATATTCATCCAAATCTTTTAAAAATATATTAAGATATACTCCATAATTATATCATATCCATCCAAACTTTTAACAAAACCCTAATATCATTCATTCATATCTTCTAAAACCTATTCATTCATCACATATACCTAAAAAATGTCAAACGCCCCAAAAAATATGATAACCCTCATTATGTCGTTATCTAATATTTACGTATGCAACTAATTTGTAATGTAACATTCCACTTATGGTAGTTTTTCACTGTTATTTTTCCTCTCAATGATCTATGTTATCATCTACACAATTCTAAGTGCCCATGCATGTTATTGTTGAATATCTATATCATTGCAATCCTTTCTTTTTCTCTCCCTTTGAGCCTTATTACCAATGGTTGTTGCAGATCTATTGGTAGTGCAAGTGGAACATAAAAGGCAGGAATACCTTTACAACACTTCCAAGATAGTTCACAAGTGTGCACCAAATCCGAGCATCCATTTGCGTAGTAATTGGTTTATTATTAGCTTGGTTTTGTTAATACAAATATTCGCGCAAAAATGATATTTATATTTAATGATCTTCATGTTTTGAAAATAACAAATATAATGTCATACTACGTAAAAGTTTACGTAAACAAGTTATTTAGTCGAAAGTTTACTTGACGCCGAAAAAACACATAAGGTATGAATATGACATTATTAAACATAGTTAATGATCAAAGAAAAATATTATCATTTGCATAAATCTTTTCTAATAAAATGATTTAAACTAACACATGATTAATTATAAGCTGGTTATATTAATCATGTAAGACAAAATAAGATTAACCATAAGTGGAAACAATCTTTCCAAGTCTTTCCAAATCTAAAAAATCTTTCCTTATTGGTGATAAGAAATATTTTCTTCTAGAAGAATCTATTAAACTAGTTTTAATAAGTAAAAAACAATATTTAGTATAGATTTGGGGTTAATCACAAAATGACAAATTTTGTCCCAGCTCCACCCACAGATTCACCAAAAGCACTGGACGGATCCAGGGGATGGAGGATCCGCGAGTCGCACGTCTTGACTCTCTGGGACAGATTTGAATTTTAAAAGGTTGCCTATAAATATCAACCTCATTCTTTCATGTTAACAACTCTTGACAAATATTTTTCTCACACATATTTTATCTTTTATATATTTTTTTGATCATTATACTTGTTACATAATCCATTACAAGTGATCAACTCATTCCACTCTTTAGTGAAGAACACTCAAGAAGACGTCAAGCTTCAAGTGTTATTAGTTTAGTTGTGTCATCACATTTGTGATAATCATTCATCTTGTATATCTTGTGTTGTGTGTTGTGTGTATCATATGTGTATGATAGGTTAGTATTTAGTCCACAAAATACATAGTGTGTTAGATTGGTTCTATCTCGAAGTAGAACTCGGTATTTAGCTTAGTACCGGAAAAAGTGTAAGCGACGTGTACGGTTTTCTCCGCCTAAAGGGAGCTTGTTGACATAGTGAAGATAACTCTCAAGTTTGGTACTTGAGGAGTGGAGTAGGGCAAAGAGGAGCTTCGTAGCCGAACCACTATAAATCATTGTGTCATTGGTTTGATCTTTCTTATCTTTACTTGTATATATTTCGTAGATTATTTACTTACTTATTGCATCCCTATCATATACACTTGTGTATATCTCTTGAGTTCGCATAAGTCGACAATCTAAGTTTTAATTTAAAACGGTAAAAACTATTCAACCCCCCTTCTAGTTTCCACACTTGGTATCAGGAGCCAAGGTCACCCAAGATCTTTAACGTATATTATACATTAAAGCTTGAATCGATCTATGGATTCGGATAAATATCTAGTTCTTTTCAAAAATGATCATTTTATTTATTGGAAAAATAGATTTGAAACTTATGTGAAAGCAAAAGATTTAGATCTTTGGCATATTATCTTGAATGGTGATTTTCTACCGGTTGCTAGAAATAAAGAAACCCAAGTTTTAGAAATGGTTCCTTTTGAACAACAAGATGATATTAAAAAGAAACTTGCTAAAAATAATGAAAAAAAAAAAAGCTAAAATGTTTCTGTAAGAATGGTTTACTTAAAAGAATATGAAAGAATTTTTTATGTGTAAAAAGGCCTAAAGATATTTGGTCAATCCATTGTTAATCACAGCATCAAGGTAATATCAAGTAAAAGGATATAAAATTGATCTTACTTGTTCAACAATATGAACAATTTTATAATCCTTGAAAGAAAATCGATTGATAGCGTTTTGCTAGATTAAACACTATTATTAATTTTCTAGTCTTAAAGCTCTTGATGAAGGTTTCTTTAGCAGGAACTATGTTAGGAAGTTTCTTAGGGTTTTACATCCTAAATGGAGAGCAAAGGTCACAGCGATTGAAGAATCAAAAGATTTGTCATCACTAGCTCTAGACGAGCTCATCGGCAATCTAAAAGTACATGAAGTAGTCATGGAAAAGGATTCTAAAATTTATAGAGGCAAAAAGGAAAGAGTTAAGTCCATTGCCTTGAAAGCTAAGAAGGAGTCTAGTGATGATGAAACTTCGACATCCGAAAGCGATGATGAAGAATATGCTATGGCCGTAAGGAACTTTAAAAAAGTTCTTTAAAAGAAAGGGTAAATTTGTTCGGCAACCAAGAGAAGAAAAGTAGTCATTCCGACAAAGAGATGAGAAGAAAGGAAAGAGTGAACGAAAATGTTTTAGATGTGGTGATCCAAATCATCTCATTGGAGATTGTCCAAAACCATCTCGCAACAAAGATCAAAAGGCCTTTATTGGAGGTTCTTGGAGCGATAGCAAGAATGACGCCAAAGACAAAACCAACGACGAAACTTGTTTCATGACTCAATCGTCAAATGAGGTAACTCTTAACTCTTCTTGCTATAGTGATAATGCATCTTCTCTTGATAATGATAATATGCAAATCGAATACGATAGCTTATGTTAAATTAGCTTAAAAATCATTATCAAGAATAAAATTTTGAAAAATAAAAGAGATCTTTTAGAAAAAGAAATTTTAGAATTAAACGAGAAAATTAAGAAACTTGAGAGAAGTAAAGAAATTGAAATTGCGTGTAAGTCATGTGATGAACTTAAATTAGAAAACGCCAACTTAAAGAAACTCAAGTTAAATTTGTTAAATTTGATAAAAGTGTTAATTCACTAAGAGAAATGTTAAACAATCAAAAGTCACCTAGTTGCAAAATAGGTCTAGTATTTGATAGCCATAAAGGGTCAACAAGCGGAACTAAAACCACGAGTTTCGTTGGATCGTCCGCTGAAAAAGGGACGGACGGATCCACCATAAAGGCGCACGGATCCACCTTACCTGGATTCGTGAGTCGCAACAATGGCGAAAATAGGACAGAACACTTTTTTAGTCCACCTATGTCTTCTAGATCGGATTTTGTTATTACTAGGAAGAAACTAATACATAATAGCATTGATGAGTCAAAGAAACCGTCTTTAAAACCATCACTCAAAAGCGGTATAGGTTATGTCAAAACCGAGTCTAGATCGAAAACACCTCCACCTAGGAGAAACATTTCTTCTTAACTAAGATACAACACATCTCAATCTAGGAGAAACTCTAAACAACCATTTCATCAAAACTTCTATCCTATGAATTGGAACAACCAACAAAATCAAGGCTTTGTACATATGGGAAATGGTATCCCATTTCAATATCTCAATCAATTGCAACAAATGCAAGGGATGTACAACACTAACATTTTCGGACCCATGAGATATTGGGGACCAAACGCTTGAATTTATTTTTGTTAAAATAGGTATGCTTGAGAAGATGCTTGGAACCGGATGAGTAGATCAAAGATATTGGTTGCTCCAAACATATGACCGGTAACAATAGTTTATTCTCTACCTACAAAGCATATGATGGTGGTAAAGTTGTTTTTGGAAGTAACTTAAAAGGAAAGATCATAGGAAAAGGTACGATCTCTAATGACTCTTTTACTAATCTAATGTAGAACACGTAGATAACTTAGCATTTAACTTACTTAGTGTTGGTCAAATTTGTGACAATAAGTGTCAAGTCTTATTCACAGAAGAAGGTAGTGAAATAATTAAAGATGGTAAAATCATAGGAAATGGAATTAGGAAAAATGGTCTATATGTAATGAAACTAGGAAATAAGTCTCAAGACAAATTATGTCTCGCCACGGTAGTAGATAACTCTACCTTATTGCATAGAAGACTTGGTCACGCAAATATACGTTTAATTCAATCATTGTCATCTATGGAAGTAGTTAGAAACTTACCTAAGCTAAAATATGATAAACACTTTTGTGATGCTTGTAAAATTTGGAAGCAAGCTCATGCAAGTCATAAAGCTAAAAATATGGTTTCCACTAAAAGATGTTTAGAATTATTACATATGAACTTATTTGGCCCATTGGCAATTAAAAGCTATGGTGGTAATCTATACACATAGAGATGTAGTAGATGATTATTCTAGGTATACTGGACTAGAATTTCTAAAGACTATAAATGAAGCTTTTGAGAAATTTGAATATTAAGTTGAATAATTCAAAAAACCAACTAGCATTTCTATAATAGCTATAGAACAGAATCATGGTCGAGGAATTTGATAATGAAGACAATTTGAGCTTATTTTGAATGCAATAAGCATTACTCATAACTTTCTTGGCGTCCATGTACTCCACAATACAAATGGGGCAGAGTAGAAAGAAAGAATAAACCTTACAAGAGATTGTCTAAGACATGCTTAATGAACAATTCTTCACAAAAGTTTTGGTGTAATGCCGTCGATACGTCAACTTATATACTAAATAGAATATTAGTTCGACCAATAATGGGAAAAACCTCTTATGAAATATTTAGAGGTAGGAAACCCTCTTTAGAATATTTCAAAGTATTTGAAAGCAAGTGCTTCATTTTAAATACTTAAGACTATCTAACCAAGTTTGACCCAAAGTCATACGAAGGTGTTTTTCTAGGGTATTCTCAAAATAGTAAAGCTTATGTAGTATTAAATAAACACATAATAAAAGTCAAAGAATCACTCAACGTGACAATCGATGGAAGTCCTCCTCCTACCAAATTATCACCATTGCTTGCTGATGATGTTGGTGAAGAAGAAGCTATAAAAGAATACCAAAGTAGTAAATAATAATAATGAAGAAGATGAGTCGATAGAAGTTGACAAAATTATTAACATTAAGGAGTTTGTTGGGAATTATATTTGAGTTGATAAGACAAAACAAGAATGAAACAAGATGGAAACATAAGGACTAAATCTAGCATTATAAAATTCTACAAGCTAATAGAGGATATACTACAAAAGATAAAAGATTCTAAAAGATATAATTCTTGAAGATAAAGATGAAGTTTATTAAAGAATTAAAAGATTTAGTTTCCTTGTACAATTATGTTTTCCCTTGTAAATCTAGATGGACTCTGCTATATAAAGAGATCCCTAGATATTGTTTTATGCATTCAGAAAAGTGTGTGTTCATCATATGAGAGTCGACTAGATACAAAAGTGTGTGTGTACACGTTTATATAATTAGTGTAGACATTTAGAGTTTAGCCTCAAGGATATTTGATCCATGTTACTACATAGAGTAACCGATCTATTCTGATAAAATAGTATTTGGGGTTGTGTTGATTAATAAAGAAAAACCTTGAAGTAACTTTGATTTGTGTTTATTATTTCTGCTGTGCAATTTATATCATTGTTACTATATTATCCTAGATGGGGTCTAAACAACCTTAAGCTTAAACGATCTTTAGGTTTCCACAATTGGTATTAGAGTCTTGTGGCTCTCGATCTAGGATCTACATTTTTTCTAGTTGAAGAAAAGAAGTTCGTGTTGTTTTTCTGGTTTTCGATACATAATTCATATTCGGTGAAGCTAGGGTTTTTAATAAACCCTAATTCGGTAAATCCAGGAAGTTATAGTTTAATCCAAAACCTTAATGGTGATCTGATCGTTTATTCCTAATAATGATCTGTTTTATATGGATTATTTGTGTTCGTTTCTTCAAGCAGCAGACGCGACATGATTTGATCAAACAAAGTTTATTGATGATTGGTTTTGATGCAAAGGTTTTAGTTTTGAAAAACTGATCTCCACGTAGACAAAGCAGGATCTGAAGGTACGAACACAAGGTATGAAATTTTAGATTTGCGTATGCTATAGAAGATTGTACCCTACTTTTTAGGGTTTCTGATATAAAAGACTTAGATACGCATAAAGGCATAAGTAGGTTATGATGATTGGTTATATTGGGCTGCTAACAGTAGTTAGTCCAAAGTTTATTGTTAATACTGTCTATTATCTACTTAATGCTGCTACTTCAGAACTTAAGACTGTCAAGGAACTTCATTAATACTACTTTTTCATGCTGCTACAAGTAGTATATACTTTTGGTTGCTGCTAGTGGCTAATATTGTTTGAGCTTAAACGACTTCAAAGCAGGACCTCGTTCGAAATCACTTTAGGGTTTAAGTGATTTGGTTTGAAGGCTAATGATGGTTCGAAAACTTAATGTTTAGGGTTAGGGTTTTGGTAATCAGTCGTAGTTACTACTGGGTAATTCATCATGGTAAATGTTTAAAGCGCTTCAGCAGCAATGGGACTCAAAACGGTAGCTGATCGTTTGTATTTTCAAGGTCTGTTGATGGTCGTGTTATTACAGTAGGTGTTGATATTCGTCTTCATTGTAAAGACTTAGGGTTTGATCTTTTAATCGTGGTTTTATCTTGATTCTGTTTCTAATTCGTGGTTCTTGATTGTAAACATTAATTTACCCTAATCACCGCCTGTTGAAAGAATTTGATCTGCTAAGTTTATTGTTTCCTCAAGAAGTCATCGTAATGATGATGATGATTATATTATCAGCAGTTTGGATAATGATACATGGATTTGAAGATGGATCTGCTTTAATGTGAAATTACTTATTCTTAGGGATTGTATTTTGATTCTAAAATTAATTTGGACATGGTATACAACAGGTTTATATTTGGTATATTTCTGGTTTGCGTTTAATACTGTCAATGGGGATATTAATGTTGCCAGACTATTTTAATGTTGCTCATATGTTGTTGAAAGCAGTTTCAGCTGCTAGTGTTGTCCGAGAAAAAGAAGTTTCAACTGCTAGTGTTATCTGAGAAGATTTTAGTACTGCTAGTTGTGTACGATATAGGATAACACACACAGAAGAGTTTGGTTTTTGGTTTTAATATTCTTAAACATTTAAAAGGCTCGTTTTATTTGAAGATGTGATTACAAAGAAGGTTAATTATCACTTATTTAACGGTGAAGTGGAATTATTTAGGTTTGTGTTCTTATCATATCTCAAATGGCTTACAACATTTGGAGATAACTTGTTCATGGTTAGAAACGATGTGACGAAGACTTGACAAATTTAGCAAAGGTGTGTGATTTTTCTTATGGTGCTCAATGCTCACATTTGCTATCACTTTGGTTATGTGCCTCATAGAAGATGAGGATAATTGTCAAGAGATTGCAGTCTCCTTATACATTGTTTGGTTATACGTTCGACGTCCACGCGTGATATACAAGATATATAGACACAAAGTTTGGGTATTCACTTCAGCACAAAATTGAAAATACTATATTTTCTCACAGTAACATTACATAGAGCCTACAGAATTTGAAGATTCAAGAAATGGTTAACCATAAGGTTTCAGAGAACTTAATGTTTAAATTTGTTAACCATTTATATGCGACATCTAGGTGAAGGTTTTACTACTGCTAGTCTTTGTTACTACTGCTAGTGTAAGTTTCTACTGCTCAAGTTCATTTTTCTTAAGGTGCGTAATGGAGGGCAATTTGGGTCATTGGAATACTTGGATTAGAAGTGTAATATTGGTTCATAGTTGTGAAGATCAAAGTTGTATACTTTAGTCCTCTATTTGATGTTGACAAAAAGGGGAAGAAGATTTGATGATTTTAAAATGAAGCTTTTGAGAAATTTAAAATATTAAGTAGGAAAATTCAAAACCAACTAGGTAGTTCTATAATAGCCATTAGAACGAATCATGGTCGGGAATTTGATAATGAAGTATAATTCGGAGCTTATTGTGATGCATAAGGCATTACTCATAACTTCTCGGCTCCACGTACTTCACAATCAAATAGAGTAGTAGAAAGAAAGAATAGAACCTTACAAGAGATGTCTAGGACCATGCTTAATGAACAATCCATTCCATAAAAGTTTTGGTGTAATGTCGTAGATACGTCAACTTGTATATTAAATAGAATATTAATTCGACTAATACTAGGAAAAACTCCTTATGAAATATTTAGAGGTAGGAAACCTTCTTTAGAATATTTCAAAGTATTTGGAAGCAAGTGCTTCATCTTGAATACTAAAGACTATCTAACCAAGTTTGACTCAACGTCATACGAAGGTGTTTTTCTAGGATATTCTCAAAATAGCAAAGCTTATGTGGTATTAAATAAACATAGAATGAAAGTCAAAGAATCACTCAACGTGACATTCAATGAAAGTCCTCTACCTACCAAATTATCACCATTGGTTAATGATGATGTTGGTAAAGAAGAAACCATTAGAAAGAATACCAAAATAGTAAATACTAATAATGAAGAAGATGAGTCAATAGAAGTTGACAAAATCGTTAACATTAAGGAGTCCAAAAATCATCCACTAGATCAAGTCATAAGAAATCTTAATCAAAGAACCTTAAGATCTCAAGCCCAAAATCATAGTAATTTCTTTTGTTTTATATCTACAATAAAACTTAAAAATGTCAATGAAGCATTAAAAGATGAAAGTTGGGTTGTAGCTATGCAAGAAGAACTAAATCAATTTGTATCTAATGACGTTTGGGAATTAGTCCCTTTTCCTATAAATCAATCCGTCATAGGAACAAAATGGGTCTTTAGAAATAAATTAGATGAAAACGGTATAGTATCTAGAAATAAGGCTAGATTAGTGGCACAATGATATAATCAACAAGAACGTATAGATTATGATGAAACATATGCTCCGGTAGCTAGATTAGAGTCAATAAGAATACTTCTTGCTATTGCTTGTGCAAATAATTTTAAATTATATCAAATGGATGCAAAAAGTGCTTTTTTAAACGATTTTATAAACGAAGAGGTTTATTTTGCTCAACCTCCGGGGTTTATTGATTTTCAAAAAACAAACTATGTTTATAAACTTAAGAAGGCTTTATATGGTCTTAAGCAAGCTCCTAAAGCTTGGTATGATAGACTAAAAGCATGTTTGATAAAACACGAGTATTCAATGGGAATGGTCGATAACATACTTTTTACTAAGAAATCAAAGTCACACTTTATCATTGTTCAAATATATGTCGACGATATTATATTTGGTTTCACGAGTCAAAACTTGTGTGATGATTTTACGAAAATAATGCACGACGAGTTTGAGATGAGTATGATGGGTGAGTTGAACTTCTTCTTGGGTCTTCAAATCAAACAAATGGAAGACGGAATATTTTTCAATCAATCCAAGTACATCAAAGAGATGTTAAAAATGTTTGGATCGGAAGATTCCAAACCAACCAAGACGCCGATGTCAACGGAGATCAAGCTCACTAAAGACGATGATGCCGACTCTGTGGATAGCTTTAAATATCGAGGTAAGATTGGTAGTTTACTTTATTTAACCGCAAGTAGGCCCGATATTATGTTTAGTGTTTGCTTATGTGCTCGTTTCCAAGAAAATCCTAAGACTACCCATTTAAAAGCCGTTAAGCATATATTTAGGTATATTGGAGGAACTAGTCACTTAGGATTATGGTATCCGAAAGGTACCAGAATAGAAACTGTAGTTTATGCCAACTCTTACCACGCGGGCGATTACGTTGATCACAAAAGCACTAGTGGTGTTTGTACGTTCATGGGATGTTTTTTAACATCTTGGTTCGCTAAGAAACAAACGGCCCATGCTATCTCCACGACCGAAGCCGAATACGTCTTCGCTGAAAAGGCATGTCAACAAGCACTATGGATGAAACAAGCTCTCATCGACTACGGCATTCGCCTCGACGACGTTCCAATTATGTGCGACAATAAAGGCGCTATTGACTTAAGTAAAAACCTCGTACAACACTCTAGAACTAAACATATAGAAATTCGTCACCACTTTCTACGCGATAACGTCTAAAAGGGCAAAATCTCTATTAAGAAAGTTGCATCCGAAGATAATATAGCCGATATATTTACTAAACCTTTAAAACGTGAAATATTTAATTATTTAAGATTAGGATTAGGAATGATGGAACTTGTCATGGATAGTGATCCTTCATCATCCTAAAAATAATCGTAAGTGGAAACTCTAATGAAGTAATTATTCATTATTCAAAAGATGTTAATTCTCATTACAAGTTCCAATTACAAAACTTCCGATCATGAACATAATCGAGATTAGAATTTTACTAGATAATGAAAATATCAATAAAATGACCATAGATATCTTCAAAATCTACATGTATGGTCAATACATGAAAATTACGAAATCGATTGAAAAAGACAAAAAGAACAATCATCGAATTGCAACTCACACTTGTGTTGACGATGCTTTGTTAAGTCTAAATGTTCATAAATGATTGTGTTATTAGTAATGGTCAAACTTATGCTAAAAGATAACACACTCCTAGTAGGATCGACTACGTTGAAATTCCATCGGGAAATTCACGACAAGTTGCACGGTTCACTCAAAACTTGGACGTCGACTCTGAAAATTATATCACATACCCCTAATAGTATGTATAACACATTCCAATTGCCAAAAACACAACACCGTATCTCAATTTGCTCAAAAATCAACTCTGTCCGTATTTTTGGAGACTTGCGGACCACGGATCCACCATAAGGAGATCCGTGCGTTATTTAGGTGGATCCGTGTGTCACAGATCGCGGGTAAATAACTGATTTTAAACAAATTGGGACCACAACAAGCATTAAACAAACACACTCACGAACTCATACACCAAAACCCTCAAACAAACATAACTCTAATCGACAATTAGAGAAACTAATCTACAAGATCATCAACAAATCATCAATCTATAACAACTATTGTAAGTGATTTCTTTTTATTTTCTATTTAATTTGATATCTAGGGTTTTGATTTTGATCAAATCACATAATTTGGGGCTTTCAATTTTTCTTGTTATTTACTTACAATTAGAACTAAGATTTAACAATGTATAACTACTTTGATACTCAAAATGCATAATTGAAGCGATTCGCCAATAATCAATTTTCGACAAAAACCCCAAGTTATGATTTTCACTTCTAGGAACTTTTCAAAACAAGGGTTGTTTAACTACATTGGTAATACAACGCAAAAACTTTTTCTTCATGCATTAAGACTCTTGAATGTGTATATGAAATGCTTAACTCATAAGCATTGTTCGATTCATTTATTTAGAGCAATATCAAACATAGGTTGTGCATCAAGATTTGTTTATTATTATTACTATCACTATTTTCATTTTGTTAGAGTCAAGCAAGTCGCACATCCACATTAAATTCATATAAGCACACTTAAATTGAATTTTTCACTTATCAAGTCATTATCATGTATAATAATTTCTCATTGAAATCACATTAATTTATCTAGATAATAAATGTCATATGAAGACTTTGCTAGTCGAACTATACATGAAGGAAGAATCATTGATAAACACTTCACACTTAAGTCAATCTTGAAGAAATTTTCTTTAAAAATGGCTTTTAATCCTTTTATCACTTAGATGGAAAGATTTACCCATAATTTCTTGTTGAACTCTATCGTTCCTTTTAACTTTATATATTGAACAATAAGTGGGTTGTCTCTTTGAATATCTGTGAAGAAAGATTTCTTTTTACTTTAAAGGAATTCGGATTCCTTTTAGATCTTCCTCACGAAGGACACTGCTTTCATAGAAATGAATGGTTGCTTACATCCATTCTAAACTACAATAACTCACAAACAAACGATCCATTTTTCACAAAACTTGATCATCCCACGTCAATCATAACTAACATAACCATGAAGAGAAAAATATGACACACTCAACCCAAATTTCCTCTACACTGATGAAGTGTGTCCTTATCTCAAAACCACTAAAATTTTTATCAAAGAAAACATTCTTTGTGACAATGGATCCAAAATTCAATTATCCGCTTGTGGTGTATACATGCTCTATTGTATCACTACTTTCACTCAATTTAATCTAGCATTCTTCGTGGCCAAACGAATGCAACACTCCAAAAACTCTCCTAATAAACCGTTACCTTACGGGTTCCTTTCGTCTAAGCTCTTAAAATTATTCAAAATAACTCGTTTCTCTCTCAAAAGTAAACACTTCATCTCTTTTCATCCCTCTATGGATATGATGAGCAAATTCTCTCCTAACGGTGAAATCATCGATGACTATCGTTGTGCTCTCCATGATCATCACGATCATGATCGTTCTATCACTTTTAAATTTAGCATAACTCATTTTCTAGGGGATCTTGAACTGCTGCTTTAGGAAAATGTTATGCTATCTAATTAATTAGTCGTAGCATCCTTTGTGTTAAACTATGCATGCTTGAACTGGATGTTGAAACTACGTACTCTCTTTATTAAGCTATGCTTTATGGACATCCTATCATGTTGATGTTATTTGGTAGTAGATAATGTAGCTTGCTTAATATTTTGTTTGGGGTGAAAAATGATTTTCTAGTCGTTTTTGTTGAAATCTGCGACCAACGGATCCACCATATGGTAGATTCGTAGGTTGTTATGGTAGATCCGTGGTTCTCCACGCCAGGCACCAAAATTCGAATTTTCTTGATTTTTTTACTTTTTCTACTTTATCTTATAACCATGCTATATGATACTATGTGGGATCTTAAATCAAAAGATATAACATGTTCTCCATATAATCCAAGAACCATTATACAATTCATATCACCACTTTCTCCTTATAATCATCACCCTCAAACAACATTTTCTTCACATTTTCACCACATTTCTCATATATAACCTTGCTAGTTCATAACCATGACTAGTTCATCCAAAACAAATTCACCAAACTTCAAAAGAAAAACCGCAAGAATGAGTGTCAAGTATCCAAACTATGTCAATCTCAAATCCTCAAGTGAAGAACAACCAAATGAGAGAACTCCCTCACCACCTGCTAGAAAGAAATCCCTCTCACCACCTCAAGCTCTATCAAAATCCATCTCTAGCAAAAGCACACACTACACCTCTTCATCATCACCAAGTGAGTCTCTAACACCAACCCATGTTGCACCACCACCTAAACTTCGTTTTGTCATTCCGATAAAACTTGAATCTCAAGAACTTCCTCCACTTTAAGTGTCACCAAATGATCCCTATGTTCAAACCATAGATAATTGGCCACCGGGCCCTTCTAATCCACCACCACCACCACGTGTCTCTCGACCACCTCCCGATTTTCTAAATCCATCACCTGGATTTGAACCATTGCCATCAACCCAACCTTTGTTTGTTAACATTAACAACAACACACCTCTCCTCTACAATAATGCACCTCCACTTGAAAACATTCACCATCCACCATCAAATCTTGAAAATCAAGATTTTCCCAATCCTCCAAACATTTTAGATTTTGTTCATCCAAATGACATGCCTTACCTCCACAACATGTTTTGTCAACGTTGTAACACCACAAGGCATGAAATCCAAATGCTCCAAAACCGTGTCAACTGCATGCTCTCATACATACGACACCACCTCGGCTCTCCATCACACACACCTTACTTTATGTATTAGCCGCATAACCATCTCACCTCACCCCTCGGATTATATGGGAAAATGTTTTCTATCCCAAGATTTAGGATTTTTAATTGTTTAAGCTTATAATGTAATGGCTTTTACGCCAAATTTTATGTTTTATCCCTTATAATGGATTTAACATTATTTTTATTTGTTGTGTTGATGATGGATATTCATTGTGTAAAATGTAGTAAACTTATCTACTAAATGCTTATTTAGTAACTTTTAAATAAGCATGAGTTAATATTTTATCATCATCAAAAAGTGGGGAGATTGTTAATACAAATATTCGCACAAAAACGATATTAGCATACACCAAGGGGGATCACTTGCAATTTTGTCGTTATTTTTTTACTTTGCATTCGTAACCATGTGACTTTGCATTCGTCAAAAACAAGACTTGCAAGAACCGCCTCTACAACACTTTTTGCTTCGACAAAAAGGGGGAGAAGATATGTAAACTCATCTACTAAATACTTATTTAGTAACTTTTAATAAGCATGAGTTAAATATTTATGCATCATCAAAAAGTGGGAGATTGTTAATACAAATATTCTCGAACAAAAAACGATATTAATTAATTAATGATCTTCATGTTTTGTTATACGAAATATAAGTCTACTACGTAAAAGTTTACGTAAACAAGTTTAATAGTCGAAAGTTTTATCTTGACACCAGAAAAATCACTTAAGATATGAATATGACATTATTAAACATAGTTAATGATCAAAGAAAAATATTATCATTTGCATAAATCTTTTCTAATCAAATGATTTAAGCTAACACATGATTAATTATAAGCTAGTTATATTAATCATGTAAGACAAAATAAGATTAACCATAAGTGAAAACAATCTTTTTAAATCTTCTCAAATCTAGAAAATCTTTCCTTATTGGTGATAAGAAAATCTTGCTTATATTTCGTAGATTGTTTATTTACTTATTGCATCGCTATCATATACACTTGTGTATATCTTTTGAATTCACATAAGTCGACAATCTAAGTTTTAATTTTAAAATGGTAAAAACTATTCAACCCCCCTTCTAGTTTCCACAACTTATGGAGATGATAGTAACAAGTTTTAAAAAGAATTGTGTAAGAGATAAAGTAAGTTGAGGGGTCTCATAAGTAAGAAAAAGAACTGATAAAACTAAAAAAATGTAATTAGTAATTATTGACTAATCTAAGTGTTTGTTTAGTGAAAATAAAGTGTCCATTTAACACAACCCTTGTATAATGATATTTTTACCTTTAAATAATAATTAGTGTGTTTTCCTAACTTTTAATAATAGTTTCAAACAAGATTAATACGATAAACTTGATTAAATTTCATTATTTATTTTAGCAGTCGATAATTAAACTGAGATATCTTGAAAAGAAAACGTGATCAATTAATTTAAGATGGAAAAAGCACTAAACGACATAACCTTTCCTTTTTTTATGTAATTATACTTTTATAAAATTGTGTCACAAAAATATTACACTTTTAAATATTAAATTCATTTTAACCTTAGAATGCAATTATGCAAGTCAAAGTTTGAAAATAAAAGGCTCCAATGTTATTGGCCCAGGTCAAAATGCTTTGTGAACCCTCGTATTAACCATGATTAATCTCCTTATAATGAACCGATCCTTGATTTGACAGTCTCATATGACGTAACCTATGAAAAGATGTACTATTGATTTAAGGTTTTTTTTAAGGAGAGGCATTTATATGAGAATTGATTTGCACACTCATTTTTTTATTGGGACATTCTTTTTTATGCATTACATGCTTGTACAGCGTGTTTTAAATGCTTGTATAGTGAGTGTCCAATAAAAAATTTGAGTGTGGAAATCACTAGCCCATTTATATGGATGTGAAAATTTAATAACACTCAATTTTGTGCTGTATATGTTTGTACATTTAACTTTATGACATGCATTTACTTAAAATCTAATTTGGAAAATCTTAAAAAAATTGTAGAAAGAGAGTCCGATCTCTATTAAAGCATCTTTAATGTTACCAAATATAATTTTAGCACTAAAATAGTGCGAAAAGAATAAAAAATGTGCTTTAATGTTGGCGCTAAATATCAAAATATCTTAGTGCAATGAATAAACAAGTAAAAACATCAAATTTAGTGCAATACTAATTGCACTAAACACTTTTGACTTAGAGGGTGTTTGTTTAGGGTAATGAAACATAAGCTTATTTGGGCTTATATCTCATAAGCCTCAATATTTTGGCTTATTTTGAGACTTAAGAGCCTATATAAGTTTATTATATCATAATAAACTTATATAATCCCCCCCCAAGTCTCAAAATAAGCAAAAAAATAAGGCTTATGAAATATAAGCCTAAATCAAATTTGATTTCGGCTTATATTTTATAAGTCATAATTTTCTAGCTTATTTTGAGACTTGTTGGCTTATATAAGTTTATCATATCATAATAAACTTATATAAGCCCACAAATATTAAAATAAGCTGAAAAATTAGAGCTTATGAAACATAAGCCTAAGGCTTATGTTTCATAAGCCGAAACAAACAGCCCTTTAGACCATGTTTATCCACAACCTATCACAACTCAATCTCTTATTAAAATATTATTTTTTACTATTCCACTTATATACAACCAATACGTACAACCAATCTTAAATTTTTATTATTATTTATTAACAACCAAATCTAACATATAATATTATGTTTTTATATTTATTTTAATTACTCAAATTTTTATATAAAATTATATATTAAATAAATAGTTACTTTATAAGTATACCTTTAATAAGTGACAGTTCTAATAAAAAAAATTTATTTTAAAATTTTTACGTTGTAATTGAAATAAAGTCTGTACTCCATTAAAAGAAACAAATGAAATTATAATTAATTTGGATAGTTAAGACCCATAATAGATAAACTAGATATAAAAAGGTTTTGAAACTATAAATGAAGATTTGAGAATGCGTATATAAATATGTTAATATTGGGCTAGATTTGAAGAGAATTGAAAACTAAAATTAATGGTATAATTATTACTTAAAAATAAAAGATAATATACATTATCTATCACTTTATTTATAACATGCAAAATTAATTTTAAATTAATGAAAACATGGAATGCCATTAATATCGTGACATGTGTAAGTTGGTTGAATATTTTGAGAGTCGTGAATCGAAGGGGTTGGTTGGATGGTTTTATTACTTTTGTACCTTTTATAATTTAATATTATGTATTTTCTCTAACCGGTTGGTCCAAAGCTACGAATAAACATAACATTATATAAAAACCTTTCACTTTTACTAATATTTTAATATGTAATACAAATAATAAAAACTAGTTGATATAAAATACATATTCGTATGTTTCTCATTAACACCGTTAAAATGAACTTAATATATGTATATGCTTTAAAGTTTTTCAAGGATATAGGTGAAATTATCCTTTAATTTTTTTATTCATTGCATTTTTATGTATTTTAATAATTTTAAAGTACATTTAGTGCAAATTTACAGTGTACATATTGGAGCAAAACTTATTTAGTGCAACCATATTTTGATAAGATGCTATTTTTGCACTATCTTAGTGCTACATTATAATGATAACATTGAAGATGTTCTTACAGCATCGAAATGCTCTTACAACATCTCCAATGTTGACACTAATTGTACCTTATGCACTAAGATAGTGCAAAAAGTACAACAAATCTTCTCTAATGTTAGCATTAAACATACACGCTATCTTAGTGCAATGAATAATAATCTCAAAAAATACAAAATACAGTGATTTACTATCCATTACACTAAAAGTACAATGTTTTAACTTTTGGTTTTATAATATCATTATTAACTTATATTAAACACCAGAAATTGGCATGCGTGTTTTGCAATTAAAAATTGAAGGTTCACTATTTATGTAACGCCCCGACCCTAAAGGGTAGAAGTATTACAAAT
>BQNB010093368.1:3763-23468 GCA_026074375.1 Tanacetum coccineum | reverse complement strand
AATTCTGCAAAATTTTGCTGCAAGATTATTGGAGAAGGTATTTAACTGTTATGTCGGCTTAAAGTTCAATTTTGTTTTAAATATTGAGCACTCATGAGTTGATCGTATTTCTGTATGCTGGTGTAGGTGATTGAAATCTATGTGGATTTCTTAGATGATGAGATTAGTGCAACCCGTGTGTCTGAAAAAGGAGTTCTGCAAGTCTTATTGGATTTAAGATTTGCTGCTAAGATTCTGTCTGGAGGTGATTTAGCTGGAAATGATGATATATCAAAAATACCAAAGGCAAAAATAGCTTATAGACGCAAGTAGGAAGTGCAACAAGAAAAGTCAGTTATACAAGGTCGCCTTCATGGGTTGGAAAATCGTCTCTCACAAAAGTTAGACCCGATAGACTGGCTCACGTACGTATTGCAATAGCAACTGTGACAACAATTTTAATTCCTAGAACTCGAATGTTTTCATATTACCGCCTTTTACATTGCATTTTTCAAACACATGCTTTGGTTATCATCTGCAAGTCTAACGATATTTCTTGTGTAGGTATAAGCCATACCTTATGGAGAACGAGAAGCAGTCTTACCTGCGGCATGCTGTCCTATTTGGTTTCTTTGTGCAGCTTCGTCGGTTGTACACAGATACTATGCAAAAACTGCCTACAAATTCAGAATCAAATATTATGAGATGCTCTCTGTCCCTCGTTTCAAATACCTTCCTATTAGGTTTATTTTACAGTTTTGTTTTACTTTTCAATTTTTTTATACTATGTCGCAGCACTTTGAATTGGCTTAATGACTATGCCTTTTTTGTATGCAGTGCTCCTGTATCATCTTCAAAGGCGACAACCAAGTCCCCTCTATCAACATCTATAGATGATGTTTCATCAAGGAATTCTTGGAGAAATTTAACTCAAGAGGAACTCTCACGCAATATCGATATGGATGACAAATTGACAATACGAGTTTAGGGGTGGCAACACCATTTCTGAAATTTTTCATGCAGGTATATGTAAAATCTTTTTAACATGACAACAAAAGATGAACTTTAGAACAAGGTCTCATCCTAAAGTTACAAATGGATCTTTGGGATTTTTTCTCGCTTTCTTAATCAAGTTTGTTATAAAATGTCAGGTTGGCAGTAGGTTCGGGGAGAGCACATTGAAACTAGGATTTATGCTAACCGATGGGAAAGTGGGTAGATTTGGTGATATTTTACCCGCCCAAGCAGCTGGACTTATTTCTCAATTTACAGCCGGAAAATCAGATTACTAATTTCATTATTCATCCTATCTTTAAACACCAGTTATCCAAGCTACATGCCAAAAATTGGTACTCAGGTGCCATTTTATCGCCTCAGTGAACCATGCCCACAAAAACCCTCTGTACAAGGGATGTGCCAAAAAATGCCCAATATCCGCAGAGACTTGTGCAAGAGTATATCATTGTTTGGAGGGGGGCTATAGGCTTAAGTTTGTGTGTTTGTGTATGTATATTTTGGGAGAGTGACGTGTAAACGAAGGTGAAGAGTGAACTTATAATTCATTTCGGATCGTGTTTATTTACGAATAATAGAAAACAGTATAGGCATAGCAAAAGGGAGGCTGTTAGAACAGTGGTTTTGTTGGTGTTGTGTAACTTCTGAGATTTGTATACCAGTTCTATAGTAATATCTTTGTTTTAGTTTTCTTGAAACCTCTTTAATATCATCTTATGACATATTTTTAATCGTCTTTATAGTTAAAATATCTGTCGTATGTATATACCAAGTGTCTGGTGTGTACACCGTACTTGTTGATAATGGGAAATAAAAATTATACAGCATAAACTCAGAGAACTCTTAACTATGCAATATACTAATCAGGTTTCTGAATAATGAGATTAAAACGTCCAAAAGGTACACAAATTTTAAACATCTTAAATTAAATGAAAGCTTTGTTGGGTTGTTGTAACTATGATGCTCTTCATTTAAAGTGTGGCAGGGTGTTGTTGAGTATATTTGATACTGTAATTTATTCACCTAAACTGAAACACTATGTCTATGAAGAAGTGGTTGGTCAAATTAAACCAAACTCAAAAACTTGTAGAAATTTTTTTTTTTTTACAAATACTGAAATACAGCCCCAACTTCAATAGCTTGTACAAAATTTCGGCCCAAATATCAAACTAATAACACTTTGGTTGTTTGACCCGAGGCTTATAAGGGCTTAAGCTTTTAAAAAAAGTTAGCTTATCAAATAAGCTTTGTTTGTCACACATGCTTGCTTTTATAAGCCATAAGTCTCCATAAGTCCATGCCCATTAAAAGGGGCTTATGAGGGCTTATAGCTAGTCAAATTATTAAAACCTTTCTCTCGAAATATAAATAGATAATAACGCACGAAACTAAAAATAAATCTGAGGGCTTATAGATTTGATGTATTTTTTTATTCAGATTGACATTAATAGTCCAAGCAGCTTCAACAAATTCGCCGAAAAACTTTATAAAAATATAAGTCAGCTTATAATAAAAGCTCTAGCTCCAACTCCAATTTGTTTCGGGGCCTCAGCTTCAGCCCATTTCCAAATATACACTTTGACCCAACAATTTTATCACAAAATTCAGCCAACCATGTCTTGAAATATGGTAGTACAGCCTTGTAATCTGTCTCCCTAAATGAATCCACCATTCAAGTACTATACCTATTAGTTGGAGTCTCTTTCCTTGTTGTTTGAAAATTGAAAATTCATTCTGTTACCTACAACTACCCACCCATAAATATATACAGTAAAGATGAACATAAAGTTAATTTCCTCACCAACTCTTCTGCATGTGCATTAATCGCTTCACTTGATAGCTAGGTAATGCTTCTTCAACTCTACCTTGGCCTAAAATCAGTACTACTAGTGCTTTCTCTTCAACCCTAAACCTAAAAGATATATCAACCACTAAACCTATTTCACTTCATTTTTTATGCTTTTATTTTTATATTTTGTTTGTCAAAATAAGCTGGAAACAACAGATGAAAAAAAGATTCGACAATGGTAAACTCTTTTGATGTTTTCAATGCTTACAGGATAGTTTATGCTGTGTGATCAGTGTGTTGTTTTATATATCTTGTTTTGTTTAGGTTGTTTGTTAAAGTATACTGTTTGTTTATTTGAGTTTGCAGATTTATTTGTTGACATATAAATGTGAATTTTGTTATAAAATATGTAGATTTATATCAACCCCGGCCAAGTGAGTTAGAGAATGGGTTAACATAATTTAACCAAACTTTGAGTACTTTAACCAACTTTTCACAGTGTTAATGTTATATGGCATTTAGTTGAATGTGTTAAAAAAAATTCTGATCTTGACTTATAGATCATGATTAATGAGTTGCAGATCTATGATTTTGTTGTATATCATATAGATTATATCATGAAAATAAACCTTCATCGATATTTGTATAAATATTGGACGAGGAAAATTTTATTTCTACTCGTAGTTTTGAAGGTTGCTTAAAGCTCAAACATATTTCGAAAATTCTGTTCGGATTATCTAATAGAGTGTACTTGCTTAATCGTTTTTCATCATGTTGTTTAAGAAACTACAAGGAAGAGTTGTGATATCTTGTTTGTACATAGAAAGAAACCATTATTTTCTTTCATTTCTTGAGGGTTTTAACATTTTTTAGGTTGCAATCGCGTGCTTTACCCAACCTGGATCGAAATAGATGGACTGCCACTCAATGCATGGACTACTAATGCATTTAAAAAGATAGCAGGCAATTGGGGAGAAATGCTTATGAACAATATATAAAAAAGTCATCATCGAACATTTAAGTCACATAATACACTGATTCACTTTTGCAAAACAAAATATACAATAGGCACATTAAACAATGCTTTTGAAGAGTAAAAACCATATACAACAATATAAGAGCTCGGGGGCTGGGGCCAAAGAACGGCACGATCCGAACAAACGGCACACGACTCCGGCTCTCGTGCCGTTCGGTCTCGCGCCGAACTTAACAGCCCACGCGGTTCTCTTTTTCTTTTTTTTCGTTTTTTTTTTGTTTATGTGGGTGTTTTTGTGTGTTGGGACGTGGGTGTGTGTTTTTGTGTTTGAGTGTGAGTTTTGTATCGTTAGAACTTATTCTGTTTCTTTTTTCTTTTGTCTGTTGGATCGATTTGTGTGTGTCTTTTTCTTGCTAGCTTCATACTAGCATTTTTTAATAAAATTTCTAATTGCCGTTCAAAAAAAAATCGCGTGCTTTATTTTTAGCAGTTTTACCACCATTAACCATTTAAGCTAAATGATATAGTGATTCAGTTTTGCAAAACAAAATATATATAAAACACATATTATGCTTATGAACAGTATAAAAAAAGTCACCATCGAACATTTAAGCCACATAATACAGTGATTCACTTTTGCAAAACAAAATATACAATAGGCACATTAAACAATGCTTTTGAAGAGTAAAAACCATATACAACAATATAAGAACCTTAGAGACATTATATTAATCAATGTAATTTTTACAAATAACTTAAAGAGAAACATCATTTATATTTAATTTTCAATTTTAATTTAAAACATATGATATAGTCTTTACTAGTTTCATGCCCAACATTTAATTTAAAAATATAAAATAGCAACAAAAAGAACAAAAAATATGGTGGCATCCATGAATCGAACATGACGTGTAAATATTGGAATATAAAATTACCAGTTTTACCACCATCAAACATTTAAGCCAAATGGTATGGTCATTAACTTTTGCAAAACAAAATACACATATTATGCTTATGAACAGTAAAAAAAGTCTTTACTAGTTTCATTGGTAAGCCCAACAAAGCCCATTTAATCTGAAATAGCTAACAAAAAGAGAAAAAGATATATATTTTTTGCTTACAAACAGTAAAAAAAAAGTTACCATCAAACATTTAAACAGTGATTCAGTTTTGCAAAACAAAATACACATAGCACACATTTTATGCTTATGAACAGTAAAAGAAAAGTTACCCTCGAACATGTAAGCAGTGATTTATTTTTGCAAAACAAAATAAACAAAACACACATATTATGCTTATGAACAATAAAAAAAAGTCACCATCAAACATTTAAGCCTCATAATATAGTGATTCACTTTTACAAAACAAAATATACAACTGGCACATTAAACAATGCTTTTGAAGAGTAAAAACCATATAAAATAGTATAAGACATAATAATATAAAGAGAACTTACACGGAGTACTTCACGAGTGAAGGTTTTCAAACAAAGATTATGGTAAATCAAACTTGGATCATTAATGACAGTCAAAACATCACCCGTAGCATGTATTTCATCCCTCGATGTCTCATCGTCAGCCTCATACCCTAACGGCATCGGCACCGCAGAAGGAATCGGAAGCGGAGGTGTGGTCTTCGCCGGTGAATATTTTCTCTTTGTTTTTTTTATGTGGTGATGGCGGCTTTTGGGTTTGTGCATCTTTGGGTTGTGGTAGTGGTGGCGTCATTCATGATGGTACTGGTGGTGGTGGGCGATGAATAGCTGACAAATAATGCCGTGTAGTATGAGTGTTAGGAGCATGCTGGGGTGCTTGGTTTTCGTCGTCATTCTTGCAAGAACTGGTAACCGATGAGAATCTACCGAGCACTCTTTGGCTACCATTACGTGATGGTGGTGAGTGGTTGTTGTGTGCCATGGTTTTTTTGGTTATAGTTTCTTAGAAAGAAAGATGTATGGCAAACTTTATACTATATAGGAAATAACTTTTGTTTGTTTGAATGAAAATGAGAATGCAAATGCTACTTGCATTACAAGTAATTTGTAGTGGTGCAGGAAATGTCTACCTTCAAGAAATGTTTGCCATAAACAACAAAACTTCAGGAAATGTACTTCATATGCCACCACACACACTGTAAGTAAAGGGTAAAAAAGTAAAGTTACAATGCGATGATCGTACAAGTGAAGGGCAAACCTAGCTACAACTATAATATAACTTTATCATACCCCTCATACCCTGTCCACGAATCAAAACACAATACTTGGCCCTTCATGTTTACGTCCATAATATATTTAAGCACCCCAAATCTTATGACAATATTACTTGTAATTATCTACAAAAATATATTATGTACGTAAACATGAATGGGCTTTGTATTTTGATTGGTGGACAGGGTATGAGGGGTGTGACAAAGTTATACTATAGTTGTATCTAGGTTGCCCTTCGCTTGTATGATAATCGCATTGTGACTTTACCTTTTTACCCTTTACTTACAATCTGTGTGGTGGCATACAGAGTACATTACCTGAAGTTTTGTTGTTTATGGCAGACATTTACTGAAGGTAGACATTTCCTGCACCACTGCAAATTACTTGTAATGCAAGAAGCATTTGCATTCTTATTTTCATTCAAAAAAAAGTTATTTCCTATGTAGTATAATGTTTGCCATACATCTTTCTTTTGAAGAAACTAAAAACTAAAAAACCATGGCACACAACAACCACTCACCACCACTACGTAATGGTATCCAAAGAGTGCTCGGTAGGTTCTCATCGATTTTTAATTCTTGCAAGAATGACGATGAAAACCAAGCACCACAAAATGCTCCTAAATACTACACGGCATTATTTGTCAGCTACTCATCGCCCACCACCACCAAGCCGGCCACCACCACCAGTACCATCCAAACGACGCCACCACTACCACATCCCAAAGATGCACAAACCCAAAAGCCGCCATCACCACAGAAAAAAAACAAAGCGAAAGAAAATTCACCGGCGAAGACCACACCTCCGCCGCCGCTTCCGGTTCCTTCTGCGGTTCCGATGCCGTTAGGGTATAAGGCTGACGACGAGACATTGGGGGATGAAATACATGCTAGGGTGATGTTTTGACTATCATTAATGACCCAAGTTTGATTTACTGCAATCTTTGTTTGAAAACCTTCACTCGTGAAGTACTCCATGTAAGTTCTTTTTATATTATTATGTCTTATACTATTTTATATGGTTTTTACTCTTCAAAAGCATTGTTTAATGGTCCTTGTTCTATATTTTGTTTTGCAAAAGTGAATCACTATATTATGTGGCTTAAATGTTCGATGGTGACCTTTTTTACGGTTCATAAGCATAATATGTGTGTTATGTTTATTTTGTTTTACAAAAGTAAATCACTGTTTAAATGTCCGAGGGTAACTTTTCTTTTACTGTTCATAAGCATAATATGTGTGTATTTTGTTTTGCAAAACTGAATCACTATTTAAATGTTTTGTCTTTGAGCCTGTGGGCTAGTTTGGTTCCTGGTCTTAGTTCTCTTGTGTGTGTTTTTGTGGTCGAGAGCTAGTTTTCGTGGTCTCTTTGTTGTGGTGTTTAGGGTTCAAGTTGTTTGGTGTGATTCTGTTGTACTCTTGTTCCTGGTTCTAATGTGATTTTTTGCCTTTTTCGAAAAAAAAAGCTCAATCTTCACATCAAAGACTTGATATGAAATTTAGTCTTAAAAATCCAAAATCATGCGATACATGTTCCAATCTAAAAAAAAAAGTCAATCCAAAAGTGTTTACAAAGCTTTGCTTCTGTCTACAGCTCATATGTATAAATGTGTAATTAAAAATAGTTAACTACCATCCATTTGTACAAGATCATTAAAATTTAATAGAAAACTTCAACTTACCGGATAATGTTGCTTGGTAAATCGATTGAATTCCTAGAGTTGTGGCTAAACAGTTGATTAAATAGATGAAAATGCATCACCATTTCCTCCCTGAACCTGGCCAAAGTAAATATGATCATATCGTATAAGTAAATTATATGTTTAGTGTTTGATAAATTATAATTTGAGTTAAGAAGTATAAAGAAAGAACTTCTCTGATATGAAAGTAAATGTCCCAAAAAGTAGGTTATAAACTTTTTGGCAATTAGTTTTGTTATGAGACTGAACTGATGAATTCATATGCTTTTGTACCTTCTTTGCCGACTTGGTGTCCTTCAAAGGATGATGATAACCATGATAAAGTGATAGCATGTTTCCTTTCAAGCTTAGATTCCTGATCTCAGTTACATCGGAGGATACCATTTGTTTCTTAAGATACTCGAACTCACTGCCAATGGTAGTTATGTTTGTGCCGTGAAATTCACAACACAACAAATAAAAGTTAAAAGTCATCCAGACAAGTAACTTAATACGAGAAGGAGATCGAGATTAAAATGTCTTATGTTCTATTTGGACTAAAAAGTTTTGCTAGCATTTTGTTCTTTCTTTTTAAGCTTAATGCAATCTGTTTTTTATCTAACGTACTACTTTAGTTTAAGTTTACATGTTTATGCTTACTGTATTGAATACATTATGTTCATTTAATTTTGGTTTTGGGCAGCTTAATGCAATCTGTTTTTTTTTTATCTAACGTACTACTTTAGTTTCTGCGACCACAACCACGACGGTTAAAAGCCACAACACGCCAACCCTATTTATTTGTTGTCAGTAACATATGTCTTACGTACGAATCCCCGCTTCCATTTGCTAACCCTGGCTATAACCATCATAAATATCATTAGTATGTAACTAGCAATGGGGTCAGTGAACCCCTCATGGTTAACAAAAGTACTAATACACGGCTCTATATGATTTTGCTAATGGAGCACTATTGGAGACCAAATTGTTAATATAAAATTAATAGATTGAAAATGAAGCTCAAATCCATGTTCTTAAACCAACGTCCAACAAAAAAAGAACTAAAATGTGATCTGAAAAGGAGGATGAGAGACTTGGGAGACAAGGAGCGATCATCACCAGCAACCCATCAAGTGCAACGACTCCCTTGTCTTTAGTCAAGATACGCTCACGATGGAACCTGCCATACGGGGATCGCCTGAGTGGTGGACATTGGAACAAATAACAGGAAATGCATCGTAAGGACGGTTCAGAGTGGTGAAAGCTGGAAGAAACGAATCCAAAGCTCCGCCGCTAAGCACTTGTTTACCTTCACTTTGGGCATCTTAATCGCGTTTGATGCACCTTCACTTTGGACATTTTAATATCATAATCGCATTTCCTTTGCAACTCCACCCAATCAAGATCCCAAAGGTTATAGCATCAGGGGTGAAGCGCAACCGCTCTAATTTTTTCATAAATTCAAATGCTTCTTCTACTCACAGTATCCACTCGCAATTGCATCTAGAACTAAAGACGTTTGTTTAAGTCCACAAAAAAAGTTGTACATCCATTTCTAAACAGCCAAAGCAGCTTGAACAAACCCATCCGAGCCAAACCCATTTCTCACTGCCTCATCATGAACCTCCTTCCCTCTCTCAACATCCATAACCTTAGCACAAGCCGATATAGCAGTCGTGTACGACACAAAATCACGCTCAAAACCACAATCTCTCATCTCCCTAACAACTCCAACGCTTTCGCATACATCCAATCATGTAAATAACATGAAATAACCGTATTCCAACACCCCATATATCTCTCGGGCATTTCATCAAACACCTTAACCGCAACTCGAAACATCCCACATTTCGCATGCATACCAAATAACAAACTCATAACAACAACATCTCTTTCATACAATTTGGCTACCACCCTAACCTGCCTGCTATTCACCACACTCACACCCTTCACCTCAAGCAACTCGACACAAACTTATTGAAAAGAAGTGCAATATCCAAGTTTTCTTAACAAACATGTTATAGAAAAAGAATGCACCCTTGAGTGAATCCATTTATGAGATACAATCTCCATTATACTTTGAATTAATTTGTCAATTTGAAAACTTGTCACGGGTCAAGATCGAATATATTTCAAAACAAGCAAGCACGGATATGAATGATACAATATTCTCTTTTCCATTTTCATGAACAATCGTTCTTTAAAAATATTCATTACACTTTGTAGCATTTAATTCATTAGGACCACCAACCCACTCGACTTACTTCATAGCAATCACACTACCCAAATTATATTGTTACAGAACTTATATTGTTGTTGGATAAGGAAAGGTTTATGTTGTTGGAGATGGAATTGTGGATGCAATGGATGTTTGAGGAGATTTGGTGAATTTGGGGGAAATGAATTTGGTGGAAATGTGTTATGAATGAATAATTGGAAAATAAAGGAGTAAAGGGGGTGATTTTGTAAAAGAAATAAGTTAAAGGGTTAAAGGGAGATATACATAACGGTCTTTTTGATAATAAGCTATGCCACGTCAGCTTTTTTGCTAATCATGGCTACAATAGAAAGATTAGCAATTTCTTGGCATACAAAAAAATAATTAAAAGATGAATGCCAACAAAAGAAAAAAGAGGATACTTCGATGCATTTTTAGACCATTTTCCCTTAGAGATATGACTCTTTAATTTAATCACCAACCGAAAACAATGAGTAAAGAGATAATATAATTGTTATAAATTTTCCCTATATATACCAATAATTCATTCTTTTGCTATCACATCTTCTGCAATGTCTTCACTTATAGTTTCTAGTTTTGTTGTTCCTTCTCATAGTAGAATGCCAACGGACATTCATGGATTTCAAAAACACTCATTCTCAACAAAATGTTCAGCAACCATGGCAATAACCACAAATGAACCTATTGTTAGACGACCAGCAAACTATGCCCCTTCACGGTGGTCCTATGATCATATCCAGTCGTTCACTAGCAACTATGTGGTACGTCTACAACAAATATGTGATTTATTCATTATTTATGTAACGCGTATAAGCGATACCTATGTGTCATGTTTCCAAGTGCCTACAAATAGTTTGAGTTTATAAGTTTGTGAAAATAGTAAAAACATCAACAATTACAAGTGAATAGAGGTATAATGAAATGTTCACATATATTACTGTATGAAGAATCCTCAACTAAAAAATGTGTGTTACTCCGTATCTTTTATTGATCTCTTGTTGACAACCTTCTTAAAGGATAATTATCACCTGTAATCGTTTGTGTTCATATAGGACGATAAACGCAAGGATGATTTAGATAATATCAAAGAAAAAGTGAGGACGATCATATCTAAAGAAAGTGCGGCGGAGAAGCCTCTGTCAACGCTTCAATTAGTTGACGATTTACCAAGGCTGGGAATATCTTATCACTTCAAGGATGAAATACGTAGCATGTTGAAGATGATTTATGATTACTACTATGAAGCGCATGAGAACTGGAACAAACTGGATTTGAACCTTAAAGCTCTTGGGTTTAGACTCTTGAGACAACATGGCTATCATATCCCTCAAGGTATGTGTAATATGTTTCTTGTTCCATATCTTACCTCATTTTTTGTTCTTCTTCTAGATTAAAGAAACAAGACATAAAATTTTAGTACTCGATCCGTAATATATACATCATGCTTAACGGTTGTTTTATTGTGAACAGATATTTGAGGACCTGTGAGACGAGACAGGAAACATCAAGGCACATGTACTTGAGGACGTTGTAGGCATGCTTAGCTTGTATGAGGCTTCTTTTCTTGGTGTCGAGGATGAAAATATATTGGATAAAGCAAGGGAATTCACAATTAAATGTCTCGAAGAAAAGTTAGAGAAGAACACCAATGAGAATGAGAGTTTGTCTATGTTTATAAGTCATGCCTTAGAGCTTCCATTGCATTAGAGGCCTCAAAGGTTTGAGGCAGTGTGGTTTATAGATGCATATAGAGGTAAAAGCGACATGAAACCATTATAGTTAAAATTTTCCAAATTGGATTATAATATCTTGCAAGGAATTCACCAACAAGATCTAAAGTACACATCAAGGTTTACTCTCTAAACTTTTATCTAATATATCCTTCTATTTCCACCCCCTTCTTATAAAATCTTACAATTGGTACAGGTGGTGTAATTATCTAGGATGGGCCAAGAAGCTCGAATTTACTCGAGATAGGTTGGTGGAGTCTTTTATGTGGGGCGTTGCTGGAAACTATGAACCGGATTTTGGTCTTGTAAGGAGACATCTCACAAAGATGGTTTACTTTGTAATTTGAATAGACGATCTTTATGAAAAATATGGTACTGTGGATAAACTCGAACAATTTACTGACGTTATGACAAGGTTGATACTAGTTAAAATTTTACTCTATAGTTTCAGTTTTTAGAAAATTTTAATATATATGGTTCTATCCGATTAGATGGGACATCAATGTCGCTGAAGGACTTCCAGATTACATGAAGATATTTTTCATCAGGTTATACAACACCATCAATGAGATGGCATATGACTCCTTGACAAACCAAAAATCTTTTACTTTACCTTATGTGAAAAAATGGTATGTGATGTGCTATCTCTTCATTTGAATGGTTTGTTTTACTGATTTTGATCATTAAGATTGTTCTGATTAGCTTATCAAATAATAACTTCATCAAATTATTCTTTTCATTGCAGGTGACACAGTATTGTGAATCAGACATGCTAGAGGCACGATGGTTCTATAGTGGATATACTCAACACTTGAAGAGTACTTAAACAACGCATGGATTACTACAGGAATTCCCGCAATGTATTTAACTACTTATTTCTTTTCTTTAAGTGAGATTACTCCAGAGGTCCTAGAGAACGTAATGCATGGCAATTACTCCACCGATATACATCCCCGAGCAAGATATATTTAACTAGCTACTACTCATCTTTTCTCTTTACAAGTGGAGTATACTCCATGAAGGTCCCAGAGACATACACGTCGCTTTAATAATTAAATTCCTCATGCTTGCGAGTGCAGATTCCTTTGAGGATACCTCGACCAACAAACATCAATAGGCTTATATTAATAAGTACATACTATCATTTAATGATATAATAGTCGTGATGAGCGGAGTGCGAGATAGTAGAACTCAAAGATTACAATATAAAATAAAGACACACACACATTACGATGAGCAAGGATAAAACAGATTCTATAAATTTTATTTAAAAAAAATTCACTAAATCAAAATTGTGGCTGAAACAATTCCACACTATCGCTTGGTAGTGTGTTGTTGGTGACATGTATAAACAGTCATTAAAGGGACAAGTGTTATTTCTCGAGAGTACAACAGTATAATGATCGTTTAGATGCGAAAAAAATTTATTAAAAAAAACGTTTGTGCATTAAAATCTGTTTAGTGCATCAAAAATTACGATTTTCTAATATTGTACCCAACTTTCTTTTGGACCTTTTTGCGCAATCAAAATTATTTGCGGCATCAATAACAATCAACCAGTCTGAAAACAATTGCGTGCGATCAACAGATTATTTTTTTGCATCAAATTTCTTATTTTGCGCATAAAAAAAAACGTAAAAAAAAAACTCAAAATTAGAAAAACTTTCTTTGCAAAAGTTTTATGCACCAACATACCTGTTTTAATGTGAATTTCTTTCTTCGGAGAACTTTTTTAAAAACAAAGCGTTTCACCTTCATTATTAATAACCCTTCTCACGAATATTTGTCTTTTTATTTTAACCTTCCTCTATATATATATATAATATAGTATATACATATATATATATACATATATATATATATACATATATATATCAATGTTTACTTACATGACGTGTGACGGTGTATGAGAAGTAGGAAATTAGAATGCTTATTTGGGTGGGCCCGAATAAGATGTTTGAAGTGGATGGTCGTATCCTACTAGTACGAAACCAATCGAATGAGACACATACCGTGCCCGAAACTAAGAGTAAACTTTATGACCTTGCCGTAGTCGGAGCTGACCCCACTATGAGTATAGAGCTCTGACATGAGAAGTAAGATAAACCATTGTTGTCCAAGGCATAGATCAGTAGTGATTTAATGATTGATAAATATGAGTCCATGAAAATAGCTACCTTCTCGCAGACTGTCATAGACCCCTCATTTAGAATAGAGGTGTAGACTAACATACTAGGAATCTTTTCCCTAATATTTCGCTTATGATATAGATCTAGTGGACTACGAATTTGGTACCCTTGTCGGGGCAAGAGATGTCCGACAATAATCGATGAGTGCAAACACATAGTGTCCATCTCCTTGTGCGCGTGTGTTGCGGAATTTGCCCATATCAGCAGTGCAGTCTTGTGAACATCTTGGCCGTCAGCCAGCTCATCCCTCAGGTGACTTAGTGGCAGCTCAGAAAGTTATTGTCGACACATTGGAGTGCCCTGGATGAGACCCAAAAAGCGTGATAGTAATACTGAATTAAGTCATCCGATAAGCACTATATATTTCGTAACTATATTCATCAAGTCCCCAGTCTAGTTCGTTTGTTTCGTGGCAGTGCTGCCTTGTTGTGCGCAATTAAATAGAATACATAGAACTAATGGTTATCCGCGACTATTATGCTTCTTCCACGGCTATTTTCTTTTATCCGTAAACGTTTAGTTATAACATGTTGGAGGTACTTTACCAACTTAGTGAAGAAGTGGACCTCTTCTTGGGCCTCTTTTCTTCATTCTGACTGATTGACGTGTTTCACACAATGTCTAAACTGCATCACCATTTTTACTTTCAATCACACACATCCTTGACTCGTACTTCGCAAAAGACATCCGTGCTATCCATCTGAGAAATTGTGATTAAACATATGCCATGGGAGGATTAATAAATAATCCCGATTCAGTATCACTCACTGTTTTCCCTTTCATCTTTACATCCTTCATTATCGCCATTCTGTTAAAAAAATTCTCAAGCGTTTTTTTACAACTATCTTTCTTCTTGCGATTTGCCCTTACAAAGCTTTTTAACTATTTTCTCTGCGTTGTGCCCTTCTTTGAAGAACTTTTTGAATTTCAGGTTAGGTTTTGATCCTTTCTTACTTTTTACCATGAGCAATATTACAGATATTAAGTTTGTTCTTACTCAGAAAGGTCTTGACATGTTTTGTCATAATTTTCATATTCCTGAGGATGTTCATTCTCAATTACCTAGTCCTAACCAAACAATACACGAAATGCCCACTGGGAAAATTAGTGTTTATACCAGATTCTTTGAGTATGCCAACTTTCGATTACCTCTTTCTACTTTCCTTGTTAACGTTCTTAGGCATTATCGTATCAACTTGTCCCAACTTTCAGTTATTACGGCAACCAAAGTTTCTCACTTTGAGATTCTGTGTCGTGTTCATAATATTGAACCAATAGTTGGGTTGTTCCATTGTTCTTACGTAAATTCTAATAATAAAGGATGGATGTCTTTTAGTAAACGTCCTGATAGTGATGCCGTATGTTATACCAAACCCCCCAGACTCACTTAAACATTAGAATGATCATTTCTTCTGGGTCGATTCCTTTGCCTGTCCGGCTTCCTTTCCGTGGCATACTGATAAGAACGTCTCTAGGGACCCTTTTCCAAAATCAACTGAGTTTAATGTAGACGATTATGTTGTCCTTGTTGCACATTTGGCTCTGTTCTGGAAGTTTTCAGAGCCCTTCCTTTCTTTGTTTGGAATGATTCGTTACTATACTTTGGATGAGGATACTTATCCGAGTTTTCTTCATGACGACGGAACGGGTGGGTGTTTTTTGTTATACATTGTTCACCCTGTAGTTTTTTTTGACCTTATTTTTGATTTATTTATTTGTTTATGCAGATATGGACTTGTTTGCTTTTATCCAAGTTCGGATCCCACTAAGGTGAAGGTTGGATAGAGGGAACGTGCTGAGGGGGAAGCAAGACTTTTGGATTCCATCGTAGGGCGTGTAGTTCCACTCCTACCGGTTCCCCCAGCCCGTGCTGACAGTGAGTTGGAGGCAAGTGTGGATAGGTTATTTGACGAAGGTGGCAGTGCGGATCAAGGGAATTCCGCTGCCGGTGGTGATCAAGATGCTGAGACTGAATTAGTCACGGGAGTTAAGATTATTGCTGATGAGAATGTGGTCGCTGAGAAGCCCAAGCGCCCACGCAAGAAAAGGCCAGCGGTTACGGATGCTAGTGGGTCTTCCCACCCTCCCAAGAAACTACGGGGGGATTACGGAACTTCTAGTGGGGCTGCTACTGGCGGTAAATCTCCGTCAGTCCTCAAAGAGTTATTGGCAAGCAGCATGTTGAATGTTGAAGCTGGTGTCGCGGCTGTGGCGACCGGTATCTGTCACGCCGGAGCATGCAAGTGGTGCCCCTACTGATTCTATTATCGGGCTCAATCTCCGTACTATTGGTGCATCTAAAAGGTTCGTTATTTCTTCAGATTCTTCCCGCCACTCTAGTACACATACTTCTGGAGCTGAAGGTGATTCTGTTATCAGGTCCGCTGTCGTTCCTCCGATGATAACCGAGGCTGTGGTTACTTCCCATGCTGTCAATGCTCCTTCTGTTCCTGTTTTGGAGACGGGTTCCAAGGTACTTCTCCGGTTCATGCTTCTATGTTTCATGATTCTGACTCCACGGAGATAGTGAAAACGGATGTTGTGGGTCCCTCTTATTCCGCTAAACAAGATCTTTCGATGAGCTCTCGAGAGTTGAATGCTGAGACCCTGTACCAAGTTTTTGTTCCGCAATGGAATGTGTTGAATGACTCCCTCTTGGATGATTCAGACGTTTCTCGAGAATTTGTTGATCACTTGGCTCCTCCCGCATTGTTCTCCCAGATCCGTGAAATGGATTATCATCATTTGTTTACGGAGTTCAACATTGGGACGGATATCCAAGAAAAGGACAAAATAAAAGCCAAAACAACAAAACCGAGCACGAGAACGGAAAGACCGTGAGAAGTAAAAAAGACAAAGTCAAAGTCAACAGAAAAGTCAACCATAAAAGTCAACAAGTCAAGACAGAGCCGAAACCGAAGAAAAACCTAATGGGCCAACCCGTACCCATCTAATGGGCCGGGACAGCCCATTAAGCTTTTATATGAAAGTCTTATAAGACTTAAGTCCTATATAAGCCCAAAACCCACAACCCCTTAACTCTGTTAGTCCTAAAAGGACTATGGTTGCAACAAGATACAACAAAATAAGGGGCTGAAATTGCCAAACCACAAAATCTTTTATACCACAAGGACTGTCATTGCAATACAACTTATCACAATGAAGGACTAAAGTTGCCACAAACCAAACCTTTACCCTGTTTTCCCGCCCTACTGTACATCTCTTTCACCCACGCAGAGTGTGTGTCTGTCACTATAGCAAACAGCCAAATCCCTTTCACCCCAAGACAAACCCATCACCACCACTCAACCCCACCTCACAAGAACCCAAAAACACCTTGGCAATCCCTACAAACCCCATTGGTTGAAGGAAAGTGACAAATGATGAACGGCTTGGATTGAAAGGATTGGGGAGCAAGATTATTGAAGGGCTGAGATGATTTATGGTTTCTCCTCTCACAACAAACACAACAAGCACAACTCAAGACTTAGCTTTTCTATATAAATAGGCTTAATTTTCATTGTACGGGGGAGTAGTGTAGTTTTTAGTGTAACTTTATTTTTAAATGTCATTTTTTATGTTTTCTTGTTTTTAAATTATTGTCTTTCAATTCCAGATTTGTACCCTTTTAATATTAATGCAAAATTCAAGTTTTCAAGTTAATTTAAATTTTGTCTTTTAAGCTTTATAATCTCAAGTTTCCTTATGTTCACAAGCCAATTCCATAAGCTCTTTCAAGCTATTACAATCTGTTTTATTCATTTAAGGTTTCTCAAAGAAAGTTTAAGCAAGGTTACTGTTTCATCAAGAAATTATTTGGATTCTCAGCTTTTCCTTGGATATTAAGCAATACTGGATGGCTTATGATGGTTTAGTGCTTAATGGTTAAGCATTAGGTTAGCTAGGAAGGGGTTTGGGTGTTAAGAATCTAAATCATAAGCTTTGGACCATTGTAAGTTCATATTTCCATTTTAAGTTCCGTTTTTAAGCATATACTGTTACTTAGCTTATTCTTGTTTACTGTGCTTATTTCTATCTTCTCTATGCTTAATGTATCTTATGCTTTCTTTATCTTATTTGAAGCCTTTTATAATCTGTTGTTAGCTTAAATTTACTTTTCTGTCCTTAAAGGAGTGTTTGGGACAAGACCCAAAATGGGTCAAATTGGGATATTATGGGTTTTCAGTCAGCTCTAACTAGTTTTCAACAACTTTATTGTTTAGTTATTTTAAGTTTTCAAAAGCTAAATTCTTTTTAAAGGTTTTGAGAAGTTATCTTTAAATCTGTGGTTTTGATAATTTTCTTAAAACTGTTTCCAATTTTGATTTTTGTAAAAAAAAAGTTTTTAAGGATTGGTTAAGGTTTCTTGTAGCATCCTAAAAGCATGTAGGATAAGTGTGTCAAGTTGTCAAATAGTCTGTTTGTTTTAAAGCCATTCTGCAAATTCTTCTAGTCATATTCAAAATGTCAAAGACAAGCTTTATTGATCTTCAAATTTAGATAAGTAAAAAGTAGTTTGAGTTTCTAATTTTCAAAACATAAGCTCACTAGACAGTAAGGTCAATCTGTTTTAGCTTGACTTTCACTTTTGAGCTTATTTGCTCAGCTTACTTTAGATATGCAAAAGCTTTTTTTTCTCTTTAAAAAAACTTGTAAAATCAGCATGTACTGAGCCTCACAGCCTTTTACATAACTCTTTTTTCTTAGCTTTTTTGATTTTCAAATTTTTTTCCAATTGCTGATTCAGAAAGCTTATTGGTCAAGCTTTAAGGTGATATAGCTTATTAAGCCATAAGGACCCATTTATATGCTTAAAATTAAGCCTCAAAGCACCCTTGTAGGCTGTTTTTAGCAGTTTTTGCCCCTAAGTGCTTATTGACTTTTTTTTCTGCTTATGTTTACTTGCTTAATTTAGTTCCTAAGTTCTTATTAGGAGTAGGTTGATATCTGTTTTTGCTTATCTTGTTTTATTTTAGCTTATTAAGTTTACAAAATGCTAAACAGTTTTCCTTTTTTAGTCATTAAGTTAAAATAGCTTCTGTCAGCTTATTTCTAGTTTTTCCAGCTCATTCTTTGCTTATTCTTGTTTGCTTTTGCTTATTAGGGGTAGAAGCTTATGTGATTTAGCTTATTTTGTTATGTCATTTGCTTATTAGTCTAAAAAAGGCCAACTGTTAGCATTTTTGGCCTTAGTTTTAAAAAAAAGCCAACTGTTATTTTTAAGCTCATTTTTTGAGCTTATTATAGCTTTTCAAAAATAATCTCAAGTTTTAAAGTTGTTAGTTTTCAGCTTATTTATAACTTTGTTTTTAAAGTTTTTCAAAAAAAAAGGGAGTAGGGAAGTCAGGGGTGAGCAAGGCTCGAACCCCTGACCTCTACCCACTCAACCTTTATAGCACCTCACACACGCACACACAAACCAACTGCCCTAGGGTCTTTTTCAATTCTAGTTTACAAAATTTAGTTATTAACCACATTTTAGTCATTTTGCTTATCCAGCTTATTTAGCTTAGTTCGTAGCTTTTTCATAGATTCAGCGATCTTCAAAGTACTTTTTGTAAATTTTTCAGATTTTTCTCATTTAGTTTTCTATTTTTAATCATTTTATTTCATTAAAACTGTTTTTAATTCATATTAAATAAAATAAAAGTCAAAAAAAAAATTTCTTTTTTTTTAATTTTCTTTTATCATTTAGGATTTAGGAAAAATAATTTTGCTTTTGTAGGGTTAAAATTTTAGAATTTTGTTTTTTAAAGAACGGGATTGAATCCCGTTCACGTTTTTCGTGTTTTTAAGCTTTAAACACTTTCGTTTTTGGTCTAGTTTTCTTTGTTCTTACGTTTTAGTCACTTAGGATTTATAAAAAGTAAAAAAATCATTTTAGGATTAAAATTTCATGTTTTAG
>BQNB010093367.1:0-24708 GCA_026074375.1 Tanacetum coccineum | reverse complement strand
TTGATATCCTGGTCCATTGAGTATGATTACTGGAAATTATCATGATGTAGTAGCCTATAGTAGTTTGAGGAATAAGATTATATTGGTTTTATTGATAGATGGCCAAAAATGATGCTAATGAAGCCTATCCATGAACGAGTCTTGATTTTCTTGATTTCTTGGCAATTTAAGGATTTGTGGTTAGTATCATTTTGGTTTCCTATCTTGAAGTAGATATTAGCCAAATCTTTTGGTCAATCGTCATCTCTGCAAGTGTCTATAACATTTCTGTGGCAAAGTAGGGTGTTTGGAAGAAGTAAGTAGTTGTAATTCAGATGGCTCTGTAACTTGATTTGAAAGCCTTGTTTCTTGTGAATTTGTGATCCATCTATCTACATAATGTTTTCATAAATTCCTTGGTTGGTATAATCATAAGGTGAGTTTCGTGAAATGATGGTAGGAGGTACAGTAAGCTAATAAGCGGTTTCGTACAGACAATTTAGTGCCTATTTTAGTGCTGTTTAGAATGATTGTGTTGGTGCCATTGATTTTGTTTGCCTCTAGAATTGCAAGTATGAATACAGACTGGTATAAAAATGGATAGAAAGGTTATGATTGGAAGGATGGGTTACTCAAAGGTGGACAATACAAGTTGCTAGGAATAGAGAGTCATGAAAGATGGGACTTCGTGGTCCAACTATTGTATTGTCATTGGAGTTGTATGGTTGGATAACGATGGAGAGGTCCTATAGTTTTTCATGGTTCTTATGCTGTGCGTGTGAGGTGGGTGTTGCAAGTATGGTATTAGGTCTGTGGGTATGACTAGGAAATGTAGTCTAGACTTAGGTCTTGTTTCTTTGTATTCTAGATGGATATGGGGATGTCCTTATCCAATATTGTTATTTGTTGTAAAGTTGTAAAATTTGGTTAGTAATATATATTCACCTTTTCACAAAAAAAAAGGAACACAGAGTACTACATAGTTATGCACGAGTGTTGAGTAGTTCTGAACATTTGGCTTGACTGCGTTTATTGATGTATTTTGATAATCTGCGTATGCAATCAACGATAAAAACAACTTTACCGAAACTTTTGCTGTTATGAACTTATTGTTGAGTTAATTAATTGGGGTATGTTGTAGAATGATGTTAGTAACTTAATACAGTAGTTTATATGAAAATGATTTATGTTCCTTGAATGTCTTGTCGTTAATGCTGTCTCTGCTCGTAATTATTGCCATTGATGTTGTTACCCGGATGTGTCCGTTTGCTATGTGAACACTGTGATTTACAGGTTTGTCTTCTACATGATTTTCAGTATTTTTCTTCTTACTTTCTTAGTGTATGTAAGTATGTCTTATGTTGTCATCTTTACTTGTCAGCTATCGTCTTTTGCCCACTGCAATCCACCAGAACTTCTAAATTAGCAATTCTTATGGTTGTTTTTTTGCTGAATGTCTTGTTGCTAGTGGTGTCTCTACTTTAAACCATCTTGACGTGTCCGTTTGATATCTGCACACTATCATTTACAGGTTTGTCTTCTGCAAAGTTTCCAGTGTTTTTGTTCTTAGTATGCTGGCGTATTTACTTGTTAGATTATGTATTTTGCACACTGCGATTAACTGGTTAGTCATCTACATGTGGTGTATTTGTTCATTTGTTGTATATTTTATTCTGATGAAAGTAATATATGTCCAAAGAGCTACTGTAATAAAAGTAGAATATGTCCAAATATTTGCTTTTTGTTAGTAATTGATGATTAGACAATGCATATGTTCCCCGCCGACCTTTCTGCAGCTAGTTGGTTTAAAGTTACTGTTAGAATTACTCGGATATGTTTGGAGGCTTGGCTATGTTGCAACTTATGCCATATTTGGTTACTTTCTTTCTTAGTGTGCTGATTTAATACTTTCACACATAATGGTTACACAACTTTGGGTATTCATTTCAACAATACCTATCAGAAGAATCCGTTTGCTTATTTTCATTTTATATTTGTTCTCCAACAAGTCATACTATCAATGTCTTAAAACAGCTAAAATTTTGAAATGTAGTTCTGGTAACCTGATAACCAAAACCGAAACCTGAATCTTATTTGAATGGGGTAGTTTATCACCTAAGTGAGTATTAGACATATACATAGTTATAACTGAAGAGGTGGTTGTACAAGATATTTTTAGGACATTTACGAATGCTTGGTGCCATGGATGTTATAACATACAGTTACATAGTCGAATTGAAGTGGCTGGAGAAAAAAAAGTACTACATCAAATAGAAGTATATTCTCTTATTAAACTGCAATTCCATTGTTGTGAGAATGAAACTCAAAACCAGTATAAAATGTAAAATCGAGCTCATATCGTAATATCTACTGCAGAATTTCCAACTGGTATCCAAAGCTAGTAAAAACATATACAGTACAATGACAGAAAAACAATGTGTGGCTGCTGGGATTCGAGCCCAGGTCTCCACGGCCACAACGTGGAATTCTTACCACTAAACTACAGCCACATTATTGTCAGTTGATCAAATAGCTTATTATTAATAAGAACTCTTATTTGTTTATAAGGCCAAAATACCATACCATAAAACACTGTTGTACACAATAGATATTGGTGAGGGAAATCGGTGGTTACGAAGAACTAAACTGAACATGAAAAATCAAGTGTGTATTTCGCGTTTAATACTCAAATCCCTTTATCATCATTATTTCAGTTACATCCATGATTTATCTCTTTTATATTGTTACTATTATATACAAACGATTATCAGTGTGTGAGCTTCATCAAAAAATCTAAGATAAGGGACTTCATAAAAATTTGTTCTACATTCTTTATGAAACATTAAATTTAAAGGTGTTTTCTGTTCTGGTTCAATTTGTGTTTGCGTGGTGCAACTTGGGACCATCGCATTCATTAAGGGAATACATTATGTAGAGGTGACATTTGTGTGCACGTCTGCTTAAAGTTGTAAAACACACCTGTTATTTTTAAATTGAATATCTTTTTATTTTTAATTTTGCTTTTTATGATATATTCACATATTTTTTAAACTTTGTTCTCTATAATTCAACATCCCTTTTTATTATTTTTATAAAATTGTTAGATTTTTAAATTTAGTGATGGTTATTTTGTATTATGATTTAATTTTGTTTTTTACAATTTAACGCCTTCATTCTTTGAAAGAGGGGGGTTTGTTTTAATTTGGTAAGCGACTGTGAGAGTCTTTAAATATGCGAGAATTGAGTTGATGTCTAATGATGTGTGGTGGCGGGAAAGCTACGGGAAACACCAAGGAAAGCTACGGGAAACCCAAACAAACACATACAACGGACAACACGTATACATTCGAAGTGTTGTGAAACAAATTCACTTAGCGGGTAGAGAATTGCGAGGAGAGTTAGGTCCAAAAAAAATTATCACCGCTGCTATGCGCGGGTATCCAACTAGTGTAGATCAAAATACATGTGAATAAATCGTCCAATGATAAACCTCTACTCCAAAGTTATATTTAGCTACAAGTCTCTTTAAAATTTAGCGAGTCTTTGACTTTTAAATTTGTGTAGGTACTCATATTCCAGATGCAGAGACTCTAATGAAACAAGCGTTTAATTTTAAGTCACTTTATATTTTAAAATTGCAAATTGTATCATGAAGTGTTTTCTTAAAACAAACAAATGTCGCTCACAACTATAATAACTAAACACTTAAATCTTTTTTTTAAAGGCAATATAATAACTAAGCGGAAAACCGCAAAAGAAAAAACACACAAAAGGCATCCACTTTATCAACAAGATAATTAAAAAAGTGGACCCAAAAACAAAACACTTAACAAAACAGATAACACAAAAGGGACCGCCTGTAGATCCAAACACCTAGAAAATGCAGCATTTTACACTATTGAACCACGTCAACCAAGCGCTGAACCACAACTATAAGAACATGTTGGAGGGATTAGTGATCCAGCAGCTCCATGAAGTTGGCTTTAGGGAGTAACGAGCCGAAATCCATGTCTTCGAGAGTCTTTGAATGGCGGGAAAAATGTCTTCCTTTTTAGCGTTTTCGACACCATGAGATGTGGAGTTGACTACCTTATTCCTCCACTTCCATATCATCCATAAGGCACACTTAAAAACCCCACTAATAACTTTTCTGACACGCGGGCAGCCATGAGAGGTAATCGAACCAAAAGCAATATCTTTAACATTAAACGAAGGGAAAGAACTTGGGCGAGTTGAATGCCACCAACTCCAAATCTTTCTCCATATTGACAGAACCCGAGGACATTTAATCAGGATGTGTTCCATATCTTCTTCTTCATCATCACATAACGGACATAAATCAGAGGGAATGTTGATACCACGGGTTAAAAGATTTGTGTGCGTTGGCAATCTGTTTAAAGAAGCCCTCCACACACAAATGTTCACTTTTCGAGGAATCCATGAGTTCCAAACATGCAGTGACGAAACCAGCAAAATAGCATGTGGGGGACAATTTTTTTTTTTTTTTGACAATAACAACAAAATGTGGAAGAAAAACTGTGATTGGAATGATAAATCGAGTATTATTACTTAAAGATGAAGGATTTATAAGGTTTTAAAGTGTTAAATGTTAGTATGTTTTAGTATGTGAGTGGGGGCCAATTTGAGATTTGAGCGGGGGGCAAAGTCGAAAAAAGGTCAAAATTTTAAAAAAATTACACTAAATTCTTAAATTTTTCGACAAGCATGGGGGGCACTTGCCCCCCATCTGCAAACATGGTGTTCGCCAAGATCACAGTCCGCAAGAGTTAAATTTTGAATACAATGTACTAGAGTTCTAACCTTGAATTTACCCGAACCATCCATAGACCAGGTCCAAGAATCAGAATCAACCGCATCGTTTGAGAGGGTGAGGTTGCCAATAACAGTATTGAGAGCAGAGATGTCGTCTAAGGCCCTACCACGGGGTGGTATCCTCCATTCCCAATTCCCACCCCAGACCTCATTCACAACACGCCAACGATCCTTAACTTTACAATTCTTATTGGTATCCAAGGCATAAAGTCTTGGAAACAAATCTTTTAACCGCATACCATTGCCACACCAGGCATCTCCCCAAAACAAGATATTAGAACCATCCGAGATTTTTTGACTAAACGAAAACTTGAAACTGGGATCAATTTTTTCGATACCGTCAACTGATTTTATTATATCACCCCAGATACCTATGTTTCCAAACGAACCCACTGGGGATCCAAACCCGCCATCATCCTCGTAAAACTCTTTGATCACCAAGTGCCATAAGGCGTTTTTTTCAGTGAGGAAACGCCATTTCCACTTACCAAGGAGGCCGAGATTTTTAGCATAAAGGCTTCCAACACCTAAGCCTCCCATATTCGAATTCAACAAAATACTTTTCCATTTAACCCAACAAATGCCACTTTGATCTTCTTTAAAGCCCCCAAAAAAACGACATATGATAGATTCAAGAATGTTGATGATCTTTTGTGGAGCCTTGAAAATCGAAAAGTAGTATAGAGGCAAGCTTCCAAGAATGGATTTGACAAGGGTTAGCCTTCCACCGATTGATAGAGATTTGGCTTTCCAAGCGGAAAGCCTATCTCTAAAGCGATTGACCACTTCATTCCAACCATCACACAATCTCATTTTCTTTCCAACCGGCAGACCGAGATACAAAAATGGAATAACGTCATGACGGCATCCTATAGAGGAAGCAATCTCTTCAACTTCACTTATAGGGACCCCTATTCCAAAAAGTCTACTCTTGCAAAGATTGATCTTAAGGCCCGAAGCCATTTCGAAACACTTGAGCACGAGGATGAGATTTTTAGCATTAAGTCTAGACCATTCACCGAAGAAGAGAGCGTCATCCACATATTGTAAAAGAGATATATTTGCACCTTCCTGAGCAAGAGAAATACCTTTGAAAAAACCTTTATCGCAAGCTACACATTAATCTTAAACTGGATTTAATGGTTACCAAATTCAACACCACTAACTCAACATTTTGTTGGATTATGTCCAAATATGAATCAATATATGTCCGGAAATTATACGAGCCTATGGGGACGCACATGTTTATATGTAGAATAACGAGTAAATATATTAAAGTAATATATTATGTGTTTAGAAAACGACCGTTAAATGTTAACAATTATTAATATTAGTTATTAAAGAGTTAAGGGACCAAATATACAAAACCAAAGATTAAAAGGGTGCGGTTTGACTTCCCCTTTTCCTAGTCGGCTGAAAACCTAATCCATGCGGGATTAGGAAATCCTAGAGGACTATATATAGAGTTTTGGGGCTTTCATTCTTTACAACTTGAAAACCAAAAAATCTACCAATCGTCCTTGTGTTTTTCTGCTCGACCGAAACTTAAAACCCTCAAGGGTTTTCGGTTTTCTTTCTCCTTCCTTGTTCGATCACTAATTAAACCTCCAAAGGGTTTTGTTGGCTTGTTGGTTCGACCTTAAGAACAAAGGGTCATTCGGTTTACTTGAATTGTAAAGATTTGGTTATCGTTTGATATAAACACTACTAGTACCAGCATACCTCGTTATTTGCTAAGAACGTGTAGTGTGTGTAAACGTAGATAGATCATACGTTTGATCTTGGTGGTTTCGCGTGGTATTATACACAGGCGTATATAGAAGACGGTGTTAACGGTTACCTATTTATTCGGTGTATCGTTACGTGCTAAAAGGTACACATCTTCTATCTTAGTTAGTTAATGTATTCTACATGTAATCTTTAATTCCGCTGCGTACTCGTGTTAATTAATTGATTAATTAGATTGTAAAACCCAACAGTGGCATCACGAGCCATCGTGTAGAATCTTTAATTACAAGGAATAAAATTGAACAAATTAGTGTTTCGTGATTAATTTTAATGCCCCGCTGGGCGTTTTATGTTAAAAAGATTTGATCTTGATGGTTAATAAAATTAATTAGACGAGATCTAGGTTGTATGCAACTTTATATAAAACTTAATGTATTAATTGTTAATTGTTTTAAGATTTGTTATTGTTAATGAAGATCCATGATAAAGTCATGCAAATTTATCATGGATTATTATTAAATTTTTAAATCTTGTTAATTTGTTAAAAGGATTTGGAGTAAATATGATTAAGATTCGCATAATTTTAAATATTTTCTTAATTGGTAAGATCCTCGATTCAAGAATTCGGAAAGACCCTTATTATTAAATTAATGGGGCCTAAAATAGTTAAAAGATTTATGTGCTATGTGGTGTATATTTGTATAAGGCTTACGCAATCGATTTCGTTGATGGATGTGGCCGGAGTTTATAGGACGAAAAAGCCTTATATGAATATATGCATGTTTTAATTATTAGATAATTAGGATCATATTTAATGTTGGCATGCCTTAATTGTTAAGTGTGTTTAAATAAATGTTATTTAGTTTAGTTGATGTTTATTTGTTTTATTTTAAGTTCTTGACTTGTGAGAAAATAAAAGGGTTTTTCTGAAGAAAAAAAATAAACATGACTAATGATTATCGAAATAAAATTTATTATGAACTATCTAATGCAAAAAGTCAAAAGTGGATTCGGATTACATCCGATATAAAATCTTTCATGACTAGACTAGCAATATATAGTTTGTAATGTATTCTTTAAGTAAAAGTTTTAATTTTTATCAATGACGTAATTTGCAAAAGTACTATATAGTTGCAAGGATAAGGTTCGGGGAGACTCATCAAGACTTCGGTCTTGTAGATACCATTACCCTATAATACCTGACTACGTTGTAGTTTCCTTACCTTGTATACTATGTAGGAAGTCGCGAATGGTCTAGGGTTTGAATGATTTTTAATCATTCTTTAATCTTTTCCCGCGATAAAAAGCAAATCTTTATATTTAAAGATACGCTGAATCGTCAATTTTAAGGCCTCACTATTTATGTATAAGATACGATGATAATAGGTGATACCGTAATAATAGCTAAATTGAGTAAAAGTTTTTATTAAAATCAATGATACGAAGATGTATGCATGCTTCTTCGTACATATTTGACACGTCAAATAAAATACCCTTTTTCAACTAAGTTTTTGCCATCCAATTTATAAAGACACTTGTAGACTGCTCTTTACCTATGCGTGAGACGCATGTAGATTTGCAATCACAAGGTAATTATACGCTTTTCCGTGAGACGGTGAGTGTTACATAATTACTGTTTTAAAATTGGACGACTTAGCGTTGTTGTGGTTAGACCTGTTAACACGCGGCATAGATGGGATGAAACATGCTTACTAGATATTATTGTAATAAAGTAAGTCCCATATGGTTTAGGAATTGCAAAAGTTGTGAATTATCAATCGTTGATTACCTTTTGAATACACCATCACTAGCAGATCAACTGATGTGGTGGGGGTATGTCAAGTTGGGTCCTAACCTTAGGAAATTAATTGTTTATTTAATTAAACATGGGTAATTAATTTTCTTCAAGGAGTATTATCGAAAATACTAATTCTTGAACTTTTATGTTTTTGTAGATGGCACTACCTGTTCAAAACATAAACCATTCGGCTTTCAGGTCGATGTTTGAAAAAGAAAAACTTTCTGGTAATAACTTCAATGACTGGTTTGCTCGACTTAAGTTAGTCTTGAGAGTCGAGAAGAAAATGCATGTCATTGAACAGCCTTTACCTCCTGCTCCTGAGGCTGGTGCTGAACCTAACATTGTGGCTCAGTGGACAGCTCTATATGATGCTCATACTGAGATTGCTTGTCTTATGCTTGGGAGTATGACTCCTGAACTACATAGACAGTTTGAATTGCACTATCCGTATGACATGATTCAGGAGCTTAGATCTATGTTTGAGAAACAAGCTGGAGTGGAGAAGTTTGACTTAATCCAATCTTTCCATGCTTGCAAACAAGAGGAGGGTAAATCAGTTGCTGACTATGTCCTTAAGATGAAAGGATATGTGGAGCAACTGGAACGTCTTGGTTATATGCTACCACAGGATATCTCAGTAGGCTTAATCCTTAATGGCCTTACTAAAGATTTTGTGGGATTTGTAAGAAATTACAATATGCATAACATGGGGAAGACAATAACAAGGTGTTCCTAAAAAGGCTGAAACACCATAAGTATTGATGGATTAATGGTGGTAAAATCAGGAAGGCCAATAAAAAATCGCTTAAAGCAAAAGGCAAGAATAAGGTTAATGGAAAGGGAAAAGATAAGGAGGTTTATATCCCTAAGCTTAAAAACCCTAAGCCTACTGCTATAGAGCGCCCAGCTAAGGATGATACCTGCCACCACTACAAGGAGGTGGGTCATTGTAAGAGGAATTGTCCTGCTTACCTTGCTGAGTTGATTAAGAAGAAGCAGCAAGTTGGCACTGCCAGTTCTTTAGATGTCTTCATAATATAAATTATTTTATTTTCTTATCTAAAATCTGTGGTGTTATGACACTAGTTGTGGTACACTTATTTGTAACACAAAATATGGTTGGGGAGGAGTAAGCAAAGCTGGAAACATGGTGTTGCTATTGGAAGTTTAGACTTAGTTTTACTAAATGGCCTTGTGATTTGTTTAGACAATTGTCATTAGCCCTTTATACTTAGTTCGTGTTGTTTCAGTTCACCGTTTGGTTGAAAATGGATTTGTCCAGCGTTTTACGGATTTTGGAATTTCAGTTTCTAAGAATAATGCTATTCCAGTAATGGTATTTATAAAATTGATATGCATGATCTTGTACCAAATGTTAATTCTATTTATAATGATTAGCACTAAAAGGGCCCAAACATATTTGACTCTACATTATTTTGGCACTGCCGGTCTTGCTCAAATAAGTAAAAAACGTATGAAAAGCTAGCAAAATGAAGGGCTTTTAAAATCAACAGATGAGTAGTCTTTTGACATTGCAGTTACCCTGTTTATAGGGCAAGATGACAAGGAAATCGTTTCACACACTCGTCCAAAGGGGCGATGGTCTTCTTGGAATTATACATACTATGATGTGTGGTTCACTTAGAACATGTGTCAAAACACAGATGCTAGCTACTTCATTACATTATATGATTATAGTCGTTAGGATTTTGTTATACTTCGTAAACATAAACATGAATGTCTTTGAAACGTTCAAGGTGTTTAAAAAATGAAGTAGAACAATCAACCGGGAAGACATCAAGGTTTTGAACAAAAGGGGGGGGGGGGATTTTCGAGGTGAGCGAATACATAGCCCAGAGTTTTAAAGATTATCTATAAGCTAATGGAATTGTTCAACAGGTTTCTCCTCCCATACACACACAACATAATGGAGTGTTGAGGAGGGAGGAAAACCTAGTTAACTTTAGCTAGATATGGTGCGATCTATGATGAATCTTACAACTATGCCTTTAATCCTTTCTGGATTTGCTTTTGGTCTGCAACAACGCATCTCAATATGGTTACAACTAAGAAGGTTGACAACAACACCATATGAATTGTGGTTCATGGAAAAGTTCCACAATCTGTCTTACTTAAAAGGTCTGGGGATGTGAGGCTCTTGTAAAGAGAGATACGCCTGACAAACTCAAACAAAGATCTGTTAAGTGTATCCTCATAGCGATACTCAAAGGTAAACAATGGTTACTTTTTCACTACTTCCACCTGAAAAACAAAAATTGTTGTTGCAAGGTATGTGAATTCTATGAGAAAGTGTCTAATAATGTTATGGATATCAGTGGGAGGGCTGTAGATCTTGAAGAAATTCACAGAAAAAAGAAGATACACACTCCTTCTGTAATCACTAGCAAACATTTCTTTTCCTTCAAGAGGTGGAGGGTTTTGCAACACCACAAGAGGAAGTAATTTCCGATTCGTAGGTCGAAAGGACAACATCGAGCTCCAAACGCTTATGTCTAAAATGTTGAGGTGGAGGTGCAATAGTCTAGGGGATCTGAATGAACCCACTAGTATAAGCCGCCAATGTTGATTCAGAATCATAATAAGTGGATTGATGCTATGACATGGCGAAAAATTCAATCCATGATGGCACACTTGGGTATGGGTCCTGGTCGGATCTTCCTACCTGGGTCGTAAGACCGTTGGGAGAGGTGGTTTTTAAGAAAATGACTGAACATGGATGGTATTGTACCGTCTATAAGCTCGTCCTTGTAAGCAACAGGTTACACTAACTCTACGGGGTTGATTATGAAGAACGATTCTCACCTGTCGCTGACATTAGAGATATTAGATTTTCTCCACTATCTATAGCATGCATACTATTATTATGAGATATGACAAATGGATGTTAAAACAACCTTCTTAAATGGTGACCCTTGATGAAGACTCTATATGGTGCATTCTGAAGGTTTTCTTGATTTCCTATCATCACAGGAAAGTATGCAAGTTCAAGATCCATTTATGGACTTAAGCAAGCATCAGAAGCCGGAATTAAAATGATTTGATGAGGAATCATAAGGTTTGGTTTTACTTCAAAAATCTTAATTGAGCAATGTGTTTACTCAAAAGGCTAGTGGGAGTTCAATGTAACATTCCTCATCTTGTATGATTGATGACATATCATAATGGGAAATCACATTTCCAAGTTTACAAAGTATAAAGATTACTCTTGGAAAGTGTTTCGCATTGAAGGATTTGGGGGAATGCAGCATTTATTCTTGGAATCAAAATCTATAAAGATAGATCGAAGCGATTAATTGGACTTAGTCAAAATGCTTACATGGATAAGATCTTAAAGAGATATAAAATGGATAATTCCAAACGTGGTCCTTTTCCCCATGCAAAGAAAAGCTTGACTTGAACAAATCGACAAAGGTGATCAAACGCCTAAAGAGGTAAATGCTTGAAGAATGTAATTATGCTTCGGCTGTAGGGAATCCATCATGTATGCGGTTAGATACACTTGGAACCTGATAGTTGCGTTACGCGCAAAATATGACAGCCGATTTAAACAGAATCTGGTAAACCTCCACTGGACTGCTGTGAAGAACATTCTTAAGTATTAAGAATTACTAAAGATATGTTCTTGGTTTATGGTGGAAATCCTAGCATAGAACTTAGAGTTGAATGCTATTGCGATGCTGGATTCGAGATGATAGGAGATGACTCGATGCTCTCAGAACAAGATACGTTTCGTTTTGAACGAAAGCGCAGTAGATAGAAAGCTCCAAGTAAAGTAACTACTAAAATGCCCTGCTACATATGAGCTGAATTCATAGATGCTTAAGATGCAGAGATGGAGATGTTTGGATTATGGAAAGTTTATTTAAGGGCTTCGTATAGTACAAAATTAAAACAAAACCTATTAGGATGTTTTGCGATAATTCAGCCACACTTCATTTCGCCAACGAACCGGGGGTTCAGATGGGCGCCAGACACCTACATAGAAAGTAACATCTTAAAGTGTCACACAGTGACAATTTGAATATCCTTTTACGAAGGCTTTACAGTAAAGGAAGCTTACTCAAAAATGCTAAGTGCTGGGGACTTCGTTTAGTTTAGTTGTTTCATGTAGATCTGTGTTTAGTCATTTGGTTAAAGGATGTTTTGTACAAATTTATTTTTTTGATAATGATACTTGGTATTTTGTTATTTATTTATATATATTCATTTATATTTTTTTTTATATATATATTTATTATATAATATATATATATATCTTAAATTGTGTCATATATTTGCATGTTTATAATCATGAATAATAAATGTATTATTCAAATTAATCGTTGTCGATTACAATATGTGAATATTGTTAAAAAACTAAGACATTTCTGAGTGAAGTGGTGATATTATAGATATGTGTATTACAGATATTAGGATGAGTCCCAAAACTCACATGATATTATATGTTGATATTGGATTTCCCCGCACCCAAGAATATCACTTTTATGGATCGACGTCATCAAGTGAATCTTGTACGAGAAATTTTTTTTACTAAATCCTTAGACTTGAGATGCAAGTAGGTTGCATATGTGGATATTCCTTCTTGATATAGTTTAAGTTGTCCTGAATAAGGTAACTAATAAGGGCTATGTCAGAATGGTTTATGCCATATGATGAATGGGGACACTTGTATAGTCAATATAGAAATTTGTTCCTTTAGATTGTTGAAGAAGGATACCACTAGGCCCTCCTTAGACATAATCAGTTGTGTGTATGGCCGTACCTGAAAAACTCATGAAGATTGTCTCATTGATTTTTCAGTATATCTTGATTACTTCATATATGAAAACAGAATCGTTAATAAGGATCTGACATTGAGCCTATCCAATTTAACACGGTATCGGATATAACGGGATTCGTAAAATTCATAATCAGTTCGTCCGTGTTTTGAGAAATCCACACTCGGATGTTTCTGGGGCATTGCGTGTTGCTTTGACGCTTACCGATGTTAAATATATTTTACATGTCCAAGTGGAGGCTGGTTGGATATGGAACAAAATATAAATTATTTATTTCCGGAATTTATTTGAGCTTATGGGGGACGCACGCATTTTACGCAAAGGACTTACGTTTATTAATGTAATTAAATATTTTTATTAATTATATTAATATGTTTACGAATTAATTTAACGGTCTTTAATTACAAGTTTGTCGTTATAGAATTAATTAAAAATATATTAACAAAGTTAAGGACTTGTTTGTATCAAAAAACCATACCCGTGGGGTAGTTAGTTGGATGGTCGATACTAAAGGAGTATAAGGGAAGAGAGGTGTCTATTTATGAACCTTAAGGCGGTATTATTGGTCTAAATTGGAGAACAAGTTTGGTGAGTATATAAATACCTCTTGGATTTCATTTATAAAGATATATGTTATTGGCTAATAACGAATACTCACACATCCCTAAACATTTCACGACACATAAATTCATTAGAATGCAAATATGTAATATGCTGTATGTTATTCCGTCGCATGAAAGGATTCTTACATACCATATGCTGCTATATACAAGAATTATTGCATGCATATATTCCCATTCTTTCTTTTGTTATGATTGACAATTTTAATCTCCAAGTGTGATTCAATCGTGTGACGCATAGATCCAAAACAAGAACATCGTGTGTTCGGGTGTTTTATTCGTGAAGCAAAGACTAACATCCTAGGCTTCTCGTGACGTGTACGTGTGTGTCGATGTGAGGGATTATTATTTGATCTAGTGGTTCGTCGTTCATCTGCTTTTTACACACGCGTATATAGAAGACGGTGTTAACGGTTAACCTTTAACGGTGTATCGGTTTCGTGCTAAAAGGTATTACACTTCTATCTTGTTAATTATATGTAGTCTACATGTAATGCTATAATTCCGCTGTACATTCGTGTTAATTAATATGGTTAATTAGATTGTAAAACCCAACATAATCAAGTCTGATGTATTATCCATTAATAAGTTCCCGAACCAAAGATCAAAAACTTACCTTTTGTGTCTCTCGCGAGGTACGGTTCACCTTTTAAAAGTTAAACAAACTCCTTTATGCGTTTTTCTTTTAGAGAGCTATCGTGAAGCTTGTTGATTATTAGGTTTAAGTGTCTTATCTCATTGTCCGTTATTAAAATATATTATGAATACATTGTTGGAAAAACCAAAAAAAATAAAAATAAAAATAATAATTAAAAAAAAGAGTATAAATTTTCTTTTTACATTTTTGCTGCTTGCGCACTCGTTTCAATCTCTAATTCTACGTCAACAACAAACAAGCTCCCACCCGACTTTTGTTGAACCCCATTCAATCTTGTGGAACCAATTTGAAATCAAAGCTCTCCATAGTTTCGATGGACAATAATGTACTATGGTCAATTGCTCGATGCACCCACCATAGGTACGAGGATGCCATGTTTGTTTCCGAGATCACCGCGGATCAACTTTGAGCTTAAGACGATTTGCAACCTCGTTCAAAAACAACAACTTTTTTTTCGGACATGACAAATTAAGGGAACCCTATGCCAAATCGTTATTTCAACAAGTTACACTTCTACGATGAAGTTCCCGTATGTCCCGTGTAAGTCGGTAAAGCTTATGCTTTTCCATTTTCCCTCGAGGGTGCAGCCCGGATTTGGCTTGAAAAAGAACCCCCTCGATCGATTCTTACATGGGATGATCTTGTTTCGAAATTCATCAACAATTCTTCCCTCCTTCCAACAACCATATCTTCGAATATACACGAGATTTCAACAACGATTTGATGAAACATTTTAAAGGCAATGGGACCGATTCATATGTCTTCTTCGGGAATGCCCACATCAGGGATTTTCGGAGTTACATCAACTCGATCATTTCTATAATGCTTTGAACTCTAATGATCAAGATTCGTTTGAACTTCCGAAGCGGTTGGTAACATTTTTGATAAAATTGCTAGTGATTGCCTAAGAATCATGAGAGCAAATCAAGTCTCGTAATTACGTAACAACCGGTTGTGCTAACAGTGAGTTCGAGCACTTCTACCCCCGGTATTTCTCTCGATGTTGCCAAACTTAAAGATATGGTGAAAGCCTTTACTTCTCGAATAAGAAATTCCCAAGCTTACCGCTCCTGTGAAAGCAGATCGAGGAAAAGTTGGGTTACCTTGTGGTGGTGATCTTTCTTACCAAAATTATCCCGCCCCGATGACGCAATTTATCGAGGCAATATTCAATAGTAGTCTCTCAAGCCGCCGCAGCTAATTTCAATCAAGGAAATACCGGTTACCGAGCCCCGATTGCTAATCAAATTCGACCTCCTGGTTTTCCTCCCGTTCAAAACCAAGGAAATAACCAAAATCGTTAATACCCAAAACTGGGGGATTTAATTACAACCCAACGGCCAAATTTATCGACCACGATTAATCAAACCCCGGTTCACAAGCTCACCTTACCAAGACTTGGCCTCCGCAAACACAGGTGTTGACATAGGCCGATTTAAAAGATACGTGTTAAGGCTATGACGCGGTTATGAGTAACATGCAAGACCAAAACAATACCTTGCAAAATCAAATGACCAAGTTATCGGAAATTGCTTTCCAAATTATGAATTTCAAATACCGCTTCTACTTCGTTCAGGAATCACTCCCTAGTAATTCATTACTACCCAAGGTAGATTGAAGGAGTATTACCACCCGAAGCGGTGTTGCTTATCAAGGATCCCACCAATTCCTACTACTTCTTCTTCTCCTCCTAAAGTAGTGGACCCGATTGAAACCGAGGTGACAAAGGACACGGTGCCTCCTACTAATAACGGAAGTACCAAAGACGTCCAACCTCCGGTTGTCCAAGATCAACCCCAAGTACCAAATTCTGAGCCCGTTGTTGCTCCCGTTAGTGCTCCGATGCCTAACTTGAAATCGTCGATTCCGTATCCTTCGAGACGTAATGATGAAAGGCGCCGTGAAAAAGCTAACGACCAAATTGAGAAATTCTACGAAATCTTTAAAGATTTGAGTTTCGAAATTAGCCTCACGGATGCTTTGATTCTTATGCCAAAATTTGCCTCGACTCTTAAAGCTTTAATTGGAAACAAAGAAAAATTAAGTGAAATGGCTAGAACGCCTTTAAATGAGCATTGTTCGGCGGTTATCCTCAACAAGTTACCCGAAAAACTTGGAGACCCCGGCAAATTTCTCATACCGTGTGATTTTCCCGGAATGGATGAGTGCTTAGCCTTGGCCGATCTTGGCGCTAGCATAAATCTCATGCCATTATCCGTGTGGAAAAAGCTTTCTCTTCCGGAGCTCACTCCTACTTGTATGACTCTTGAACTTGCGGGGACCTTTCGACTCCAACCAATCGTTATCGACGGTAGTGTCTACCTAAAAGTAGGAAAGTTCAAATTCCCGGCCGACTTTGTAGTCGTAGACTTTGATGCCGATCTCCGAGTCCCTCTAATTCTTGGGAGATCTTTCTTAAAGACTGGACGTGCTTTGATTGATGTTTACGAAGGCGAATTAACTCTTCGTGTTGGAAAAGAAGCCGTAACATTCAATCTTGATCAAACTTCGAGATACTCCTCTAATTACGATGATATGACGGCAAACCGAATCGACGTCATTGAAATGGCTTGTGAGGAGTATTCTCAAGAAGTTCTCGGTTTCTCCGATGTGATCGCAAGTGGCAATCCCACTCCTTATTATGGACTCGGATGTTTCTACATCTTATTGTCTACTCAACTCCCTTCGGGGTTAGTGATTTTCTTCTGAGGAAGTCGATGCTTTCCTTGCTCTTGAAGATGATCCAACTTCACTGGAAGTTGATGACTCTTACTATGACCCAGAGGGGGACATTATTTTTCTTGAATCATTTCTCAATGATGATCCATCATTACCCCCTCCCACTTAAGGAAATTATTTGCCTGAAATTCGAAAAGAACTTAATGTTTGTGAAGTTAAAACTGATAAATCTTCAATTGATGAACCTCCCGAGGTTGAACTCAAGGAATTACCTCCTCATCTCGAATACGCATTTTTGGAAGGTGACGACAAGTTGCCCGTCATAACTGCTAAAGACTAGTGTCGAGAAAAAGCGCTTTCATTAAGGGTTTTTGAAGTCACACAAGCGAAGCATCGCTTGGGGAAACTCTCCGACATCATGGGTATTAACCAGAATTTTGTACTCACAAGATTCTTATGAGAAAGAGGATACAAACTGGCAGTTCAACACCAAAGACGGGTAAATCCAAAAATCCACGATGTCATCAAAAAGGAGGTTGAAAAACTCCTTGATGCCGGATTGATTAACTCGATCTCGAATAGTCCTTGGGTAAGCCCCGTACATTGCGTACCAAAAAAAGGTGGCTTTACCGTTGTTGAAAATGATGAAAATGAGTTAATTCCTACTCGATTGGTTACAAGGTGGCGTGTATGCATTGACTACCAAAAGTTAAATGAAGCCACCCGTAATCGACACTTTCACACTACTCAGTTTATGGGTCAAACGTCGAGAGATTACGAGAAATGAGTAATATTGTTTCTCGATGGTTTTTGGGTTACTTTCAAATTCCATTCGCCCTCATGATCAAGAAAAGAAACATTCACGTGTCCTTACGAAGTTCGCCTACCGCCGCATGTCTTTCGGCTTATGCAATGCGCGGGCACGTTCCAAAGGGTATGATGCCGCTAATTTTGTGGATTTTGATCAAAAAAAAAAGAATGGAGTATTCATAGATGACTTTTTCCGGTCTTTGATATTCATTCGAAAATTGCCTCTCTCGTGTAGACAAGATGCTTCAAAGATGCGAAGACACCAATCTTTGTCTTAATTGGGAAAAGAGTCATTTTATGGTAAAGGAAGGCATTGTCCTTGGCCATAAAATTTCCAAAAATAGGATTGAGGTTGATAAAGCCAAAGTCGATGTGATTGCTAAGTTATCCTCATCCTAACCACCGTTAAGGGTGTTCTGGAGTATCTCGCTCATGCGGTTTCTAACGACGGTGCATTAGGATTTTTATAAAAAATTTCTCGAATGTGATCATCTTCTTGGAAAAATACTTCGATTCAATTTTCTCAAGTGAATGTATTCAACTTTTGAATCATTATAAAGAAAAAACTTACTGAAGCACCAAATCTTGATTTGCCCCCAGGACTAGGACCTACCCTTTGAGCTTATGTGCGATGCAAGCGACTTTCATAGAGTGCCAGTCTTGAGGAACGTCATGAAAACACTTTAGGCTATTACCTAAGCTAGTAAAACTTGAAACGAGGGGAAATCGATTACACACGAGGAGAAGAAATGTTTAGCCGTGGTGTTTGTCTTTGAAAAATTCAGTCTTACTCATCTTGTAACAAATGCTATTGTGTCTACGAACACTCCGCCCTAAAATATCTCTTTGCTAAAAAAGATTCCAACGCGAGATTGCTCCGGTAGGTTCTCCTCCTTCAAGAGTTCACATTCAAAGTAATTGACACAAAAGGAGCCGAGAATCTCGCGGCCGATCATCTTTCCCGGTTAGAAAATCCTTATGAAAATGTGCTCGACCCAAATGAGGTAAATGAAAAGTTTCCTCTCGAGACACTTAATATGGTAACTTTTCATGGTGACTTAAGTACCTCGTGGTTTGCCGATTATGCAAATTACCACGCGCAGGAATTTTCATTGTTAATGGATTGCTCGTCCCAGCAAAAAGAACAAGTTTTTCAAAGATGTTAAACACTACTTTTAGGACGACCCCTATCTGTTCAAAATATGTGCGGATCAAATGATCTGGCGGTGTGTTGCAGGACAGATGCTGTGACATCCTCAAGCTTGCCATAGTGGACCACGGGGGACATTACGGGTTGTGCCAACTTCTCCGCCCAGATTCATTTAATTGCACATATTTTGAACAAATAGGGGTCGTCCCAAAAGTAATATTTAACATCCTTGAAAAACTTGTTCTTTTGCTGGGACAACATCCCTTTAACAATGAAATTCCCCGCGTGGTAATTTGCATAATCGGCAAACCACGGGGTACTTGAGTCACCACGAAAAGTCACCATATTAAGTGTCTCGAGAGGAAACTTTTCATTTACCTCCTTTGGGTCGAGCACATTTTCATAAGGATTTTCTAATCGAGAAAGATGATCGGCCGCGAGATTCTCAGCTCCTTTTGTGTTAATAACTTTGAATGTGAACTCTTGAAGGAGGAGAACCCACCGGAGCAATCTCGCCTTGGAATCTTTTTTAGCAAATAGATATTTTAGAGCAGGGTGATCCGTATACACTATGCTTTTGTTCAAGATGAGGTAAGACCAGAATTTTTCAAAGGCATACACCACGGCTAACATTTCTTTCTTCGTCGTGGTGTAATGCGATTACGTCTCGTTTATTATTTTACTAGTATAGTGTATAGGCGTAAAGTGTTTTTCATGACTTTTCCCTAAGACTGCACCTATGGAAAAGTCGCTTGCATCGCACATAAGTTCAAAGGTAGGTCTTAAGTTGGGGCAATTCAGATTGGTGCTTCAGTAATGTTTTTTCTTATAATGTTTCAAAAAGGTTGAAACATTCACTGGAGAAAATGATACGAAGTATTTTTTCTCAAGAAGATGAGGTCCATCGGTCGTGAAAAATTTTAGAAAAAATCTTAATGAAGTCGGTTAGAAAACCGGCTATACCTAAGCCTATGAGCCTTCGAGAAAAGAAAGAAAGGGGGGGAAGGAAGAAAGAAGGGGTGGAAAAGGGAGGAGAAAGAAAAAGAAGAGAAGAAGAGGAAGGGAAGTAAGGGGGAAAGAAAGAGGGGGGAAAGTGAAGAAGAAAGTAAGAAGGGGACCGAGGAAAGAAAACTCCGAACAACCTTTAACGGTGGTAGGATGAGGTAACTTAGTAATACATCGAATTTGGCTTTATCAACCCTCAATCCCATTTTTGGAAATCTTATGGCCGAGGACAATGCCCTCCTTGACCATGAAATGACTCTTTTCCCAATTAAGACAAAGATTGGTGTCTTTACACCTTTGAAGCATCTTGTCTACACGAGAGAGGCAATTTTACGATATGAATTTCCAAAGACCGGAATGTCATCTATGAATACGAAGTCGTCCATAAAGACTTCCATCGTTTTTTCGATCATATCGTGAAAGATAGCCATCATACACCTTTGGAACGTGCCCGGTGCATTACATAACCCAAAAGGCATGTGACGATAGGCGAACGTTCCATAAGGACACGTGAATGTGGTTTTTTCTTGATCTTTCGGATTGATGGGAATTTGAAAGTAACCCGCGAATCCATCGAGAAAACAATCGTATTCGTTTCCCGCTAATCTCTCAAGCATTTGATCCATAAACGGTAGTGGAAAATGGTATTTACGGGTAGCTTTATTTAACTTACGGTAGTCAATGCATACATGCCACCCCGTAACTAATCGAGTCGGGATCAACTCATTCTCATCATTTTCAACAACGATAAAGCCACCCTTTTTCGGTACGCAATGTACGGGGCTTACCCAAGGGCTATCCGAGATCGGGTAAATTAATCCGGCGTCAAGAAGTTTTTCAACCTCCTTTTTGATGACATCATGGATTTTTGGATTCACCCGTCTTTGGTGTTGAACCATCGGTTTGTAGTCCTCTTCCATAAGAATCTTGTGAGTACAAAATTCCGGGTTAATACCCTTAATGTCGGAGAGTTTCCAAGCGATGGCTGGCTTGTGTGACTTCAAAACCATTATGAGAGCGGCTTTTTCCTCGACACTCAAGTCTTTAGCAATAATGACGGGCAACTTGTCGTCACCCTCCAAAAATGCGTACTCAAGATGAGGAGGTAAGTCCTTGAGTTCGACCTCAGGAGGTTCATCAATTGAAGATTTATCAGTTTTAGCTTCACAAACTTTAAGTTCTTTTCGAATTTCAGGCAAATAATTTCCTTGAGTGGGAGGGGGTAATGATGGATCATCATTGAGAAATGCTTCAAGAAGAAGAATATCCCCCTCCGGGTCATAATAAGAGTGATCAACTTCCGGTGAAGTTGGATCATCTTCAAGAGCGAGGAAAGCATCGACTTCCTCGAGAAGAAAATCACTATCCCCGAAGGGAGTGAGAGTCGGAGAAGAGGTAGAAACGATCGGGTCATAATAAGGAGTGGGATTGCCACTCGCGATCACATCGGAGAAACCGAGAACTTCTTGAGAATACTCCTCACAAGCCATTTCAATGACGTCGATTCGGTTCGCCGTCATATCATCGTAATTAGAGGAGTATCTCGAAGTTTGATCAAGATTGAATGTTACGGCTTCTTTTCCAACACGAAGAGTTAATTCTCCTTCGTAAACATCAATCAAAGCACGTCCGGTCTTTAAGAAGGATCTCCCAAGAATTAGGGGAACTCGGGGATCGGCATCAAAGTCTACGACTACAAAGTCGGCCGGGAATTGGAACTTTCCTACTTTTACGTCGACATCTTCGGCGATACCGATCGGTTGGGAGATCGAACGGTCCGCAAGTTCAAGAGTCATACAAGTAGGAGTGAGTTCCGGAAGAGAAAGCTTTTTCCACACGGATAATGGCATGAGATTTATGCTAGCGCCAAGATCGGCCAAGGCTAAGCACTCATCCATTCTGGGAAAATCACACGGTATGAGAAATTTGCCGGGGTCTCTAAGTTTTTTGGGTAACTTGTTGAGGATAACCGCCGAACAATGCTCATTTAAAGGCGTTCTAGCCATTTCACTTAATTTTTCTTTGTTTCCAATTAAAGCTTTAAGAGTCGAGGCAAATTTTGGCATAAGAATCAAAGCATCCGTTAAGCTAATTTCAAAACTTAAATCTTTAAAGATTTCATAGAATTTCTCAATTTGGTCGTTAGCTTTTTCATGGCGCCTTTCATCATTACGTCTCGAAGGATATGGAATCGACAGTTTCGGGTTAGGCATGGGAGCACTAACGGGAGCAACAACGGGCTCAAAATTTTGAGTTTCAACATGGACAACCGGAGGTTGGACGTCTTTGGTACTTTCGTTATTAGTAGGAGGCACCGTGTCCTTTGTCACCTCAGGTTCGTTTTCCACCACCTTAGGAAGAGAAGAAGTCGGTGGTGGAACTTGAGGTCCATCATAAGAGGCACCACTTCGGGTGGTGATTACTTTCAATTCACCTTTCGGGTTAGCAACGGTGTTGCTTGGAAGAGAACCCGAGCCCGAAGTAGAAGCGGCATTAGAATTTGCGATTTTGGTGAGCAAGTCCGTTAAATTGGACATTTGGCTTTGCATGTTTTGCATAACCGCATCATTAGCTTTGACGTAGCTCTCAAAATCAGTTTTTGACACACCTTGTGTTTGAGGAGCCGGAGCTTGGTAAGCCGGAGCTTGGTAAGCCGGGGCTTGGTAAGCTGGAGGTTGATTAACCTAGGGTCGATAAATTTGTCCTTGATTAACCGAGGGTTGGTGGATTGGTCCTTGGTTGTAATTATTCCCCCGGATTTGGTTGTAACGGTTTTGATTATTTCCTTGGTTTTGTTGTACGGGAGGAAAACCGGGAGGTCAAATTTGATTAGCAATCGAGGCTCGGTAACCGGTATTTCCTTGATTGAAATTAGCCACGGCGGCTTGGGAAACATATTTTTGAATATTGTCACGATAAACGTTGCCATCGGTGGCGGGACAATTTTGGTAAGAATGAGCACCACCGCAAGTTACACATTTTTCCTCGACCGCCTTTACGGTCGCGGGAGCTTGGGATTTTTGTTTATCGAGAATCAAAGTTTTCATCATATCTTTGAGTTCAGCAACATCGGTGGTAAGAGCGGCTACATCGGGTAAGATACCGGGGGTGGAAGTGCTCGTACCTACTTTGGCAACAACTGGCTTGTTACGTGAATTACGAACTTTGGATTTGCTCTCGATGATTCTTAGGTAATCTCGAGGCATCTTATCCAAAAAATTACCACCCGCGGCGGAATTCAACGAATCATGATCATTAGAGTTCAAGGCATTATAGAATGTATCGAGTTGATGTAATTCTGAAAATCCATGATGTGGGCATGCCCGAAGAAGATCGTTGAATCGGTCACATGCCTCATAAAAAGTTTCGTCATATCGTTGTTGAAATCTCGTGATTTCATTTCAAAGATTTGTTGTTTTAGAAGGAGGGAAGAATTTGTTTATGAATTTCAAAACAAGATCATCCCATGTAAGAATCGATCGAGGGGGTTATTTTTCAAGCCAAATCTGGGCGGAACCCTCGAGAGAAAATGGGAAAAGCATAAGCTTTACCGACATACTCGGGTCGTTCGGGAACTTCATCGTAGAAGTGATCTTGTTGAAATAACGGATGTGAGTATGAGGGTCTTCTTTGTCATGTCCGAAGAATTGTTTGTTTTGAACGAGGGTAAGCAAACCGTGCTTAAGCTCAAAGTTGTCCGCGGTGATCTCAGGCACAACGATGGCATCCTCGTAACCTACGGTGGGTGCTTTGAGTAAATGAGCCATAGTACGATTATCGTCCATCGTAACTACGAGAGGAACTTGATTTTCAATAGGTTCAACAAGATTAAATGGTTCAACAAAAGTCGGGTTGACTTGTTGTTGTTGACGATTAGAATTACGAGATTGAGAACGAGTGCGCATGCACTAAAATTTAAAAAGAAAATTTATACTAATTTTTTTGGTTTTTTTATTTTTTTGATTTTTTAATTTTTTGGGTTTTTTCACAATTTTTTCAAAGATTAATTTTAATAACGGACAATGAGATAAGACACTTAAACCTAATAATCAACTCGCTTCTCGGTAACTCTTCAAAAGAAAAACGCACAAAGGAGTTTGTTTAACTTTAAAAGGTGAGCCGTACGTCGCAAGTGACACAAAAGGTAAGTTTTTTTTTCTTTGGTTCGGGAACTTATTAATGGATAATACTTCAATTAAAAGTATTATATGTTGGTGTTCTTTTATCAACTTTGTAAAAAAAAATTATTTCTTTTTATGGACAATGTTTTTATATTTTTGATTTTTTTTTGTTTTTATATTATAATTATACTAAATAAAAGAAAAATCTTTTTATATTTTTTTTATAAGAAAATAAACAAAATAACTTCACACTGAAGGATCTTTAAACAAAAATTTTCAAATGGCTTCAACAATCGTAGACAATCCTCCCCGGCAACGGCGCCAAAAACTAATCAATTAAGAACCAACCCTTAATATATATAATATATAAATATAAAATATACTTATAAATATATATTAATATAAGGAGGTAAGAATAAAAAAATCACAATTATAGTAATCCGGGAGTATGATTCCTTTGTCGTTTCCCTAACGAGGAATGCAATTGAAAGTCGAGAGTCGTTTTGAGAATCAATGCTTGAATGG
>BQNB010093366.1:8941-26387 GCA_026074375.1 Tanacetum coccineum | reverse complement strand
TAGCTTATCAGGTTAATCTTTAGTAATGAATAGCTTAATAAAGATAGGTCTTAGTTTATTTTAACTTTTCATAAGAAAAACAAAAAAATTCACTCAGTTCCTGCTGAGTATTTAAGCAGTTTTTAAGCAACTTTTTCATTAAGCATTTGAGTTTCAAAATACTTTTCAAAAGAAGTTTTAGAGAGCTTATAGGTCTAGCTTTAAGAAAAGGATAAGGATCCTCTCATGTTTATTTGAACATGAGAAGTAATGTTGGGCTTTAAGCGATTGTACACTTGATTATAATAATCAAATGTACAATCACTTAAAGCCCAACATTACCTCTCATGTTCAAATGAACATGAGAGGATCTTTTTCCTTAAGAAAATATAAGGCTCAAAACCATAAGGTTCTGTTTACATAGTTAAAATTAAGCCCAAAGTAGCTAAGTTGTCTGTTTGGATTTCAGTTTATCCAAAGTGCTTATTTGAAATCTTTAGCTTATGGCTTATTCTTTGTGCTCATTTCTAGCTCAGTTTAGCTTATTAGGATAGTTATAGATAGATTAAGCTTAATTTGTCATTAGTTTAGCTCATTATAGCTTATTATAGTGAAGATTCAAAGCATAAAGCCAAAAACAAATTTTAGTGTAATCTGTTTGTTTTTAAGCCAATTTTTAGCTTATTGATTAAGTTTCAACAAGTTTTGTTTTTATAAAGAGTGCTTATTTTCATCTTTTCTAACTTTGCTTTTAAAAGTTTTCAAAATAAAAAAGATTTGCAAAAAGCTAAGTCATGGGACACATACACGTCTCACACCCAACACACACTACCATTGTGCTACAATAGCTCATCCGTTAGAGTTTGCCTTTAGTTAATTCTTATACACATTTTGAGCTCTTTTGCATAATAAGCTGTTTTGGCTTATTTCACAGCTTATTCGATAAGCTGTTTTCACCAACTTATTTTTCTTAGATTCTACATTATTCAAGCTATTTTTCGTAATTTTTCCAGTTTTTTTATAAATAGTTTAGTATTTTTAAACATTTAATTTTGTTAAAATCGTTTTTAATTCATAAAAAATCATAAAAAAGTCAAAAAAATATAATTCTTTTTTAGAAAATTTTCTTTTAACATTTAGAACCTAGGAAAATTAGATTTGCGTTCGTAGGGTTAAAATTGCAAAATCTTGTTTTTTAAAGAACGGGATTGAATCCCGTTCATATTTTTAGTGATTTTTAGCTTAAAACTCTTTCGTTTTTGGTCTAGTTTTCTTTGCCCTAGCTTTTTAGTCAATTAAATCTTATAAAAACCAAAAAGATCATTTTAGGACTTAATTTTGATAATTTAGGGTTTTTAGGTCCCGTTTAGGATTCCCGATTTGCGTTTTTAGTTAAAATTTAATTTCCCGTAATTGTAGTTAAGTTTAATTGTCTCTTTATTTGTTCCCTATTAGGATTGTAGAAAACAAATCATCTTTGAACCAATTCAAGTCATTGTCCAAATAACAAACGAGGTCTCAATTTCATAAGTCTTTGGGAAAACGACCCGGTAATCACTTACCGGTTTCTTACGTGTGGTATTTTTGTGAGGATTTTTGCTCTAAATCTTTGTCCTCAAGGATTTTTAGTAAACTTCCTTATACTTTGATATTATTACGTATTAAATTGAAACGATCAATTTTTGGCGTCGTTACTGGAGATTATCTTTCGAAGTGGGTGGAAGCAAAGGCGCTCCCTACAAATGATGCTAGACTTGTAGTAAAGTTTTTGAAATCTCTTTTTGCCCGATTTGGAACACCTAGAGCTATTATAAGCGATCGTGGGACCTATTTTTGTAATGATCAGTTTGCTAAAGTAATGTCTAAGTATGGGGTCACTCATCGTCTTGCTACCGCTTATCACCCTCAAACGAGCGGTCAAGTGGAGGTGTCCAATCGAGGTTTAAAACGTATTTTAGAAAGGACGGTTGGAGAAAACCGTGCCTCGTGGTCCGATAGGCTTGATGACGCTCTATGGGCATTCCGTACCGCTTATAAGACACCAATTGGTTGCACCCCTTACAAGCTCGTGTATGGAAAGTCGTGTCATCTACCTATCGAATTAGAGCATAGAGCATATTGGGCATTAAAACATGCTAATTTCGATCTTAAAACCGCAGGCGATCACCGAAAGCTGCAACTTAATGAACTTAGTGAGCTTCGTGATCAAGCATACGAGAATTCTTTGATTTATAAGGAGAGGACGAAGAAGCTTCACGACTCAAAGATCAAAAACCGCATTTTCAATGTTGGTGATCAAGTCTTGCTTTTCAACTCTCGTCTAAAGATATTCTCGGGAAATCTTAAAACCCGATGGTCCGGCCCTTTCACTATAACCGAAGTTTTTCCATATGGCAATGCCAAATTATCTCACTCCGACGGATCAAACTTCAAAGTGAATTGCCATCGACTTAAGCACTACTTCGAAGGGGACACACCGCCTACGGTTATCCCGGATCTCCAGACTTTCCCTAAGGACGAATGAATTCAGGGATCGAGTCAAGCTATGTGACTCGATTACTAAAAATAAAGTGCTTCGTAGGAGGCACCCCATGTTTATCCAGTTTCTATTACTAATGTGTTGTGAGGAGGCTTGTACTCTTCCGATTCTTATTGTGTTTGTACTTGTGATTGTTTGCAGGATTTACCTAAATTTTCTAAAGACTCTCGTGTTCGGTGTTTTGTCCCGGTCCACTCGAGCTTCCTAGCCTTTGCTTACAATTAGTTTGGGGAAATCCGATATCCTAAAGATTATTATCGTCTAACATTTATCGTTTAGCACACTTGATAAATGGCTAAAGATTTTTGTGATACTTTCTTCAGGCTTGAGTTATGCATTAGACTTTTTGAGTTCTAGTATGGGGTTTTTAAATCTTAGGCTAGGAAACATTGGGGACAATATTTGATTTTAGTATGGGGTAGTATATCTTTGATATGATCTTACCTACTTTTGCCCGTTGTTCTCACGTACCCCGTTTTCTCACAAAAATTTTCAAAAATATGAAAAAATTTAAAATTTTCAAAAATAAAATAAGTGTTTTGTCACAATTTTGACTTTACCCCCTTCCTGCCTGTAGAATAAGAGTAAATTTGACACCCGATCGAGCGTGTTGAGCTCTAGCTGTTCCTTAACTTTAGGCTATAGCATTCGCAAAAATCCGAAGAACGAAAATGATAGAGTTAAGTATAGAGTAGGATGCTAAACATGGATTAGTTTGGAAATCCTTAACTTAAGACTCATTGTATGTACCTTGGTTGCTTATTCTCCATATGCTTCTAACCGATATTAATATACGTTGCTGTTTTTGGGATTAAACTAAATCTACAATTTTATTATATATAGATAGCAAAAACATTAGTCCTTAGTTTGAATTTTTCAAAACAAAGTCCCTTCCTCACAATAAATAAATATATATAATATATATATATATATATCATATATATATATATATATATATATTTAGAGTGTGTGGGTTATAAAGTTTACTAACCTCTTGCTGCTCACAACCGTTGTGTAGTCTTCTAAAGAAAGCCATAGTAACGAATAAAAAATCCCAAGACTGATAAAAGTTTTGCTGCATCTTGCCGGCTCACAACCGATGTTGCAGCCTTCTAAAAGGTCAAGGGTTACAATTGCATAAATGCTTAATATTAAGTGTGAATTAATAAATAGATTTCTTTTTGTTAATTTCAAATATGCTTTTGCACTTTGACTATTCTATTTTATAAGCTATGAATATCCGGGAAACCTGAGAGTTTTTGAAACCTAAGGTCCGTGAGTCCCGATACTAGTCTCTGTGGGGTGTCCAAAGCCTGGTCACTTAGCCGCAAGGTTGTGATGTGCCGAGACGAAAGTCGCTACATGGGATGATCTCGCCTTCAACGTCATTATTCCTTAGGGTGGAACGTGAAGCATAGTATGTGCAAAAACGTGATCCTTGTTGAAATTCAAAATAGCACACTCACTTAAGATATAATAAATGTCGAGAGTGAAAAGTTCACAAGTTGCAAATATGAGTAGTGTTAGCATCTTTTCTGATATTTAGCTGTGATTTTGTTTTAGGCTTGGTTTGGATAAGTAAAAAATCGGGGACGATGAATTTATCCTTTTTTGTTTGGGCATTTCTCAGGCATCAAATGCTCTTGTTTCTTTGTAAAACCCTAATAGTTATGGAAATAATGAAAGTCGAAATAATAATTAAAAAAAATAAAATAAATAAATAAATAAGTTTTAGAAAAATAGGAAAATAGGGTGTTTTATAACTTGTGATTTTTTAACTCTCTCCACAAAAGTCTTTGCTACTTTTCAAAGATTTAGTTTAGGGAAGTTTTGAGGTATTTGGTTATAAAGCATATAATATTGCGTGAGGACACGCAATCGCTTAGTTTGAAAATTTTTGATATTGTGAAAAATACATTATTCCCGTTTATATCAAAAATGGCCCTAAAAAGACAAAATTGTGCTTAAAATGCTTGTATATTTCTTGCTTTGTCTTTGTGATTGTGTAGGTACGGATAATGCAAAAATCTCAAGAAAACGGTCAAAACCGGATAATCACAGACACGGGAACGGAATTGAGTGTGCAAGAGCCGGGAGAATGCTATCAAAGGTCAACAAAAGTCAACTCATGGTCAACAGCGGTCAACCATAAAAAGACAAAAACCTAAAAATTCCAAATCAGTCCCTCAAAGTTAACCAAATTACAAAAATAATCCCTAACCCCTAACGGTGTTAACTCTTGTTTATAAGAGTTAACACCCGTTAACCCCTTATAACTAAACAAAGCCCGGGCCCAATCCCAAAAACCCGGCCCAAAATCCTTTTATAAGTCCACAAAAATCTCAAGAAAACGGTTAAAAACCGGACAAACACGGACACGAGAATGGAAGAGCACACAAAGAGCCAAAAGAAAGCTATCAAAAGTCAAAAGTGGTCAACTCAAGTCAACCTTTGGTCAACCTAAGTCAAACCACAAAAAGACAAAAACTCCAAATATTCCCAAATTAGTCCCTCATAAATTCCAAAATTACAAAAATGGTCCTTAACCTTAAATGGGTGTTAACCCTTATACATCTTTGGCCCGTTACTTCCTTATAATAAAACCAAACCCGGGCCCATTCCTTTTATAAAAGACCCAAAGTCAAATTCTTTTTTGCCTCGGGTAAATAAGGAAAAGTCAAACAAACCTTTTATAAAAAGAAAAGGCGCGGGAATTATAGTTATTACTGTTCATCATCCCCAACCTTTAACCACAAAGGTAAAATCATAAGGCAAATACAAATTGGCCACACGATTGGGTAATTCAAGGGTGAAAGTACACGTTGGCATGGTAAAACGTCATCAAAATGTTCTCATTGGTCCAAACCCACTTGATGTGACACACGGGCAAAGTGAAGAAAGCACAAAAGAAAGGGATTTTTAGACTCGGGCTACTCACAAAAGAAGCACAATCCTGTCACAATCACGGATTGCCACGCTGGCAATCCGTGTGAGCTAAGATGTGATCTAACGGCCAAGATTAGTCTTCTAATGATTGAAGGAATGAAAGGCATGGATTAAGAAGAGCATGTAACTAAATATGGACCTAGAAGCTTCAGCAGATGGCTATAAATAGCCTCACTCTCACACACATCAAGGGGATAGTTAGTTTTGAATATTCAGCTTATTTTGCTTATGTAATTTTTCTTTCAAAAATATTTTTAGCTAGTACTCTCTTAATGTAATGTTTTAATTCAAGTATTGTAATCAGTTGTTTTCTATATAATACAAAGTTTCTTATTAAACTCTTAACTCTTTCATAAGCTCATTTTTCTTCAAATATGGTTTAATAAGCTGTTATTGTTGGACAAGCTTCTCACAAGCTCATCTAATCTATTTAAACTTTAAAATCAGTTAAGAACCTTTGCCTAATGGATCTATGCTTTTGGATGATAAGCTAAAACGGGAAGAGATTATTGGACTTATACTAGCTTGTCTTCTAGACAAGCTAGAGTTGTAGACAAAGCTCTTTGAGCACTACTACCTTTGTTTAGCTAAGGTCTGCTGTAAGTTTTCATTTACTTCTTTTGTCCTTAAATTACTAGTCTAAAACTGCTTATTTTGCTTAAGTGTTAGCTTATTTGAGCTTATATCTTTGATATTGTGCTTTTTGATTATGATTTGCTATGTGTAGGTTAGACCATAGTTTTATTTATTTTGTCTTATAAATCAATAAAAACCAAAAAAAATATTAGCATAGTCTTTAGATCTTGGTTTCTAGCTTAATTAATAGTTAAAATAAGTTTATTAAGTCTGTTATAAGCTGGTTATCATTTGGTCTTTGAGGTTGTTTCATTAGATCTTATAATTGCTAGCTAAAATGGAATTTGAGATGTTTAAGGGGTGTTTGGAACTAACAGAACTAACCCTAAGTTAGTACTGTTAGTGTCCTTTTGGTGTTATTGTCGGATTTAATCTTTCTAGGTTGATTAATTGTATAGGAATTGTAGGTTATAGTAGATTAAACAAAGTTTTCATAGGTTAAGTTGTTTGATAAATTCAATTAAAATTCTTTAAAAAAATCCAAAAATACGAGTTTAGCTTTAGCTTATAGATTTTGCTTATTAGTCAATTTAAATTTGCTTAATATGATTTATGTTAGCTTATTATAATCTGGTTTTCAAGTTTCAATTATTAATGTTTATTTTCATAAGCTAAATTGAGTTTTCATATGTTTAAAGGAGTGCATCAGATAGGTACTGCAGTTCCTAACTGAATACTTTCTTTGATCACTATTAAGCTAGCATAAGTAGGTTTTGATAGGTAAAATTCAGTAGGTTAATAGTTTACATATAGGTTTAGATAGATTGATTCTTGCTTTTCAATTTCTAGCTTATAATCTGGGTTAATTTAGCATTCAAAGTTCAATAAAATTTCTAAAAACCAAAAACAGTAGTAAGTGGTTCTTAGCTTCTAATTTTAGGTTTTTAGCTTATATGATCTGTTTTTATGAATTAAATTTGTAGCTTAATAGTAGGTAGATAAGTTTTCAAAAGCCTAGCTTTAGAAGTAGCTTATAGTGCGTTTTAGCTTAATTAGTTTTGAGCTTTTAGAGTAATTTCCTGAGTTAGCTATTTAGATCTTTAAATTCAGTTAGTTTAAAGTGTTTTCAGTTAAGTTAGCTTATCATAATTAGTTGCTAGACATCACAAGCTTTATAAAACAGCTTTTGGTTTTGAAAAAAAAAATGCTTATTTGAGGTCTAAGTGTCCCATTTAGTGAATCATAGCTTTTTGGCTCTCAAAAGCCTACTTTCTGAGGCAGCCTACTTCTCAAGCTGTTTGAGAGCTTATTTGTGAGTTTGAGCTTGTAGTGTCTCTATTAAACTTGTTTATAAAAGTGTCCTTTATAACTTTGTTCTTTGAATTTTCAAAAAAAAAAAACGTGTGCCTGGGACTCGAACCCAAGACCTCTCCCACACAACACCAAAGACTTAACCGTTTTGCTTCAATAGCTCATCCAACCATATCTCCCTTCATTTAATCTTTATACACTTTTAGTCCTTATAAGCCTTATAAGCTGTTATAGCTTATTTCGTGGCTTATTCATTAAGCTGTGACATCGAGGTTATTTTTCCTAGGTTTTAATTAGTATAAGCTATTTTATGTAATTTTTCTAGAATTTTTATAGTTCGTTTAGTATTTTTAAACATTTATTTTCATTAAAAACTTTAAAAAATCATAAAAATAGAAAAATAATCAAAAATAATATAAATCTTTTTTATAAAATTTTCTTTTATCGTAATGATTATAGGAAAATTAGTTTTGCTTTCGTAGGGTCTTATTTGCAAAAATTCGATTTTTAAAGAACGTGATTCGTTCCCTTTCTCGTTTTTCATGTTTTAACGCTCATTTCAACTCCGTTTTTGTTCTAGTTTTCTTTAAACTTACTTTTTAGTCAATTAGAGTCCATTTAAAAAGAAAATTTTAAGTTAGGTTTAATTTTAGAAATTTAGGGTTTTTGACCTCCGTTTAGGGGTCCGTTTTGCGTTTTTAGTTACAATTTGGTTTCCCGTTATTTGTCTTAGTACTTAATTGTTATAATTTGTTTATTTTAATTTTTAAAAGTAGATAATCAAATCAACATTTGTTTCCAATTCAAAACATTGTTCGAACATCAAACGTGGTTTCAATTTCACAAGTCGTTGGGGGATAACGACCCGGGAATCATACTTCCCGGTTTATATACGTATTATATTATATATATTTGTGAAGATTTTCCTTTTTACCTTTGTCCTCAAGGGTAGTTTGGTAAAATTCCATCATATATTATATATTTTATAATTACGTATATATAGATTTTGACGAATCAATTTTTGGCGCCGTTGCCGGGGATTTGTGATTAAGATTCTCTCGTTTGAAGTTTGTTGATCGTGTTTGGGAGAACCTTTCGTTTTCGAAAGTTACGCTTTTAAGAGAATCAAAAATTTAAAAATTTTAAAAAAAATTAAAAAAAAAATTAAAAAGTAACAAATATTTTTCTTTTCTTTTTAGTATAAGTAGAAGATTAAAAACAAAAATACACAAAAAATTTGCTCTTTAAATGAGTGGGCTTAATGGTATCCAATATGACACGAGTATGAACTCGAACCCGATAATCACCAGGAATCCGTTAAAAAGGTTTAGAAGCACAATAGTGTCTTGCCACTCCGCAGAAATCTTAAGACCTCGCTTAAACTACCTTATCTCATTCTTAAGTTATTACTTTTGCCGTTGCTAATCCTCGCGATCACGAACTGTTCGTGGAACTAACAGATTTGTTACACACTTGAACTAACGGAGTTGATTCATCCTCGAACTAACGAGTGAGTACCATAGTCTGCCGTCTATCGCATAAGCTCTTCCGCGAGCTCCTCCCATTTGTTGAACTTTATTCTGGGGATATTGTTTCTCGAAATGTCCTCACTCTCTGCATCCCATCACCAATTGTTATAGTTATTGTCGTTGTTGGGTCCTGGAGCGGTCCCAGCTTGTACAATTTTATCCATTAGGTAATGCAACCCCCCTTAAACCAGATAAACACCTATTGACAAAACAGATAGTCAAACTATTCATTTTGGGCCACTAGTACGAAGACTTAGGTCGTGATAAATCCTAGTACTGCCAAGTAGATTGAATACTTGCATCCATAAGCCTCGTCCGTATTAATCATTGAAAATACAGATCAGATATCTGTGAAACGGACTTGTTCCCTTGAACATTTGAAACTTTATACAGACATACTCACGCGACTACACTTTTCCCTTCGACGCTTTCACTATTAAGAGATTTTCCTTATAACGCGTGTATATCAGTCATAGGACATGTAATGATATTTTTTTTTGAGATACTCATTTTGATGGATTAAATATCCTGGTCAAATCTAGCCAAGATTTTTGGTATATTGAGAAGTGTCGAAATATTGAATTTCGCTGAATAAAGTTATCAGCATCTTGTTTAGAACTGGTTTGTTAAATCTTAAATCTTTTTCTTGGTCACACAATCGGTTAACACAAATTAAATCTCGGGACGAGATTCCTTTAAGGGGTAGGTACTGTAACAACCGGTAATTTTCAGAGTTTTAAATGACTATTCTACCCTTTGACTTTTCGGGTCCGACTTGACTTTTTGACTTTTGATCTTTTATTGTCACATAAAAACGATTGCCGCGTAACCGGTAATTTTTCAGAACATATTTAAATAATAAATAATATTTATTATTACATATCTCTCATGTACATAGTTATTTTTAACTTATTCGACTTGAAAACGAAAAAAATATATGTTATTTCTAAGTTGACTTATCAAAAACAACGTGCTAAATCAACGTTTTCACGACTCGGAATCTAAGCAATTTGATTGTGTAAAAACGGACATTCAGGACATACTTTTTCGTTTTGCCCGATACCCAAAAAAAGCAGAAGAAAATGATAACGAAATACCCATCGCTAAATTTTGAAAACTACACGCAAAGCATAATGACACAAAACATAATTAAATTTACATTATAATTATAACTTTTTATTTATGTAAAAATATTTAATTATTTTATTCAAAAGCGTTTATTTAAAAACGCGAATGTTCAAATCAAAGTTTCAATTTTTACGGACAAAGCTTACTTGTGATACACGATGACTACCCAACAAATGATAAACATTTTAAATAAATTTTATAAAACATTTATGAAATACTAGTCGTGTAAATACTCACTTTTTGTGGAAAAATTGTTTTAAACGCAATGGTATGAATTTTGAGTCTCGATCAATTGTTATCTAGCCTAAACAAGTCCCGAGCCTTAATAATACAAAAATTACAATAATGGTCCCTGTGATTAGTTTACACCTCGAGTCCAAATATTAGTGTTTAGATTTCGGTAAATATGGTCGTATATATATATTCGTTACGAAGCTAATTTAATAATCTAGTGACTTTTATAAAAATTATATTGTTACGGATAAAGTATATAATTTTTACGGACTAAAAACTAGTAATTTTGGAATGAATGAAAAGAAAAGTGAACCCGACTTTAGACTAAATATTAGTCTACGCGCTCTACGTATTTTTTTATTATTTCAGATAAGTATTCCTTATGTCATAATTTTATTTTTAATATTTACGTTTTCGCTTCGTGGTTCCGCTCAAACTTTTACAATATTATACTTTTTATGTTTTTAGCTCAAGTATACATCACCTTTGCATCATTAGCTTTTTATATATACACTTAATATTATAAATAATAATAAAAATAAAAAGAATATACCAAAGCATATTCTTTGAAATTGTGATATAACCTGTGGAGACTGAGCCGACATCAAGTAATAATAAAAATAAAAAGGATATACCAAAGCATATTCTTTGAAATTGTGATATAAATTGTGAAGACTGAGCCGACATCAACAACTCAATCAATTTGTCATCCTTCTTTGATGAGTATTTAATAGTTTTATTATTATCATGTCTTAATTTTTTTTATATTGTCATAATTAGTTTGCTTGATTCTTTCATATGTAAACTAGTTAGCGGATGTTGTCGCCGCATCTTTATTTTCATCTCTTAATGTCAAACGTTTTTTTTGTTACCTACTGGTATTGCTTTCATTAAAATTTTGATTATCATTTAATGATCTTTTCTTTTCTTTTTCAAAAGCATCAAATTTCTAGTCAAGTTCAACTTAGTTGATATTATACCATCCTTTCTACTATCATTTTCATTAAAGATACATGTTTCTTAATTAAAAGATAATCATTGTCTTTAGAGTTTTGCTTTTCTATATCGATCTGTTCTTTTCTCTTTTACGAAATAGCCAAACATACATTTATGGTCGTATTCATTTTTCAACTTATAGTTACAAGTTAGTAGTAATAATGGTGAATTAATGAGGTGACTATGAGGTGATTATTTGAGGTTTAATCAATAGGGTTACAAAATGGGTTTGGAGCTTATAGAATGGGGATAATTTCTTCTCGTCACCATTGCACTTTTGGTTTGGATTGATCGTGATTAGGACGTCGTGCTCATTACTTCGCTCGTTGACTATTTCATTATTCACTGTTTGGTCTAAAGGTGAGTTTATAGCCCCTCTTTCACTTGTTTTACGTTACTTTACAAATCTTGGGGGAGAATACATGCTCGTTACAACTTGTTTACATATTCATTTACAATCTCTTTTACATACTCTGTTACATATTGCATACTTGATTTCATAACTTGGTTACATACACGTTTACAAAATTATTTACATACCCATTACAAACTCGGTTACTTAGTTTATATAACACTCTTTCTACTTAGGAATTTAAGTATTTAAAGTTGTTTATGAATACAATGGTTACTTCTTCATTGGACACAAGTATTTTCGGTTATCATCTCCTGTTTACGTGTTGCCTAAGTAGCGATTAGACCACTCAATGCCCGAACTATCATGAACTGTTAATTTCTTGACTGGAGGACCGGTTGAGGGACGCTGGCGAATGTTTATAAATAGATCTACTTGGGACTATTTATCCCTATCGGTGTGAGATAGCGCTTCACTGTGCGGTTTACCGGACAACGGATTTTTTCACATTTACGTATTTCATTTTGGTGTCTTGGTAGACAAGGTTAGGGCAGAATACATTTCGGCATTTTATATGCGACATAATTAGCTTCGGGGTCTTCGAGCTTAGGCATAGTAGATACATTTTGAGTGATTTTATATCTGTATTGTAGTCACATCATTTTTGGAAATCTTGTGGTACCACTCAACTTTTGTTGAAACATTTACAGATTACTAAACAATTTTCATTATACTGTGATTGAAGCAGTAGACACTATATTTTTCGGTTCTACATTTACGCATACATTGTTGACGACTATTATAGGAATTGAATTGGTCATGCATACTTTATAAATATTTGGATTTCAACATTTACATTTGTTCTTATAAATTCTATGAACTCACCAACTTTATGTTGACACTTTTTAACATGTTTTTCTCAGGTGAATTAGACGTTTGGCCTACTTGATATGTATTGGAGTCTACTACATTCAAATGATCAAATCTCGTTGTATTGTTTTCAAGCTTTTCATTGTGATGCAATTATGGGACAAATGTTATATCAATTTCAAGAAAATCAAGCATATCGTCTGCTTACTTTTCAAACGACACATTTAGAGGTCGTTCTCTTGTATCTTGTGCTGTTGTATTATAAAGTAACGCCCCCCGAACATATTTCCGCTGCGACACATTTTTGGGGGTGTTACAACTCTGAGTTTGAACACTCACCTCATACTCTTGAAATGCTTACGTCATTCCGTAATCCATTCCATGAAGACATGCCGACTAATTCGACTACGACTTTAACATGTCACCTCATAACCCGTCATTCTTTTGGAAAATGACTATTCACTTATTCCCGTGTAAAGTGTCGTCGGGGAGCGTCCTTTTTTGGAACTTTCGAATGAAATTTTGTGTTTCGCCTCTCTACCAGAGCACCGCCATAAAGATTTTTGCTATTTACTCCTAAACATCTCTAAAACTATTTTACAATCATCTCTACAAGTAAGACCACCATGCAAAAGAATTAAATAGAATTTTGATCTTATTAGTTTTCTTTAGGTTTATGTGAAAAATCAAGGCTAAAACGGATTGAAAGAGAAGTGTTTAATTGAAGATTCGTGTAATAAAAAAGGTATGGTTACCCGTTTGTGTTTTATGTTAATTATATTGGCTATATATGTTTATATTCCACTGCGTAGCTCGTATATTATTATGTGTAACAAAAGGTTTTTAGATAACCATTTCCAACATTAACCACTTGCAAGAAAAACCACACTGAATGCAAAATATTCATGATCATAGTGGATTTCCAAAAATTAGCACCAATATGTGTGCCCATGTACATTGTCTTTTCTACTTTTATATATATATTATATTTATATATATATATATTTTATATATTTATATATATATATATTATATATATAATATATTTATATATATATAATATATTATATATATATAATTGTATATATTACTTAATATCATATATTTATATATATATATATACATATATAATATATATACTTTTTATAATATATATACATTATACCATATATGTATTACATATATATATATATATATATAAATGTATTATACACATATATAGGACATCTATATACATATTATATTTACTCATACCATATATATACATATACGATAAGTAGTATATACCTTATGATATATACATAGATATATACATAGATATATACATAGATATATTGATAGATGTTTAATTATACATGTTTTAAACCCGTAAAAACTTGCAAAAATGTCCAAAAATGCCAAAAGATATGTGTGTTTGTGTGTTTAATGCATGTGTGCAGGAATTAAAGACAAATGAGACAAAAGTGAGCATAAAATCGTCTAAAAAACCGACAGAAACGGAATAAACAAAAATGCAAGTGATCAGTGAAGACCATGAGAAAGATATCAAAGCCGGATCAGCCAACACAAAGAAAAAGTCCAAATGTAAGTCAAAGGAGGTTCAAAATCATTGAAAAGTCAAGATAAAAGTTTGAGTGAAAATGACTATTCTACCTTTAGTCTGGATGCTAATTACCAAACAAGCCCATTCCTTGTTTTAAAAACTACAAGGGCCAGAAATGCCAATTCTCAAATTCACTTATATACTACACTTTTGAAAAGAAACACAAGGGCTTGTTATGCAATAATGCCAAACTTTCAAACACAAACGCGGGACAGCTTTCTTCTTAACAACTTTATACCCGTTTTTCCCGCCAAAAAGCACGAACAAACCCAAGCACCCCAAATCTTTCTCCCGTTTCTTCCAACTCCACTCCACCAATCAAAGCTCTTCGCCACGTCAATTAGGTGATGTGGCAGCCTCTCATTGGCTCAAACACGTGGCAAGAAACATCCAACGGCCAAGATTCAAGTAGAAGAGATCAACGGCTTGGAATGCTTGAAGTTCTCATCCTCTCTTCACCTCTACCTATATATAGGAGCTTGTTATTCAGTTTTGGAGAGTTAGTTAGTTCAATTTTTTGTAATTTTCTCTTTTCAGCTGTACTTCTATTGTTCACCTTTTCAAATTGAGCTTTTAAACTTTCAAGTTAGTTGTACCTTCTGTTTCTTATCTTGTACTATTCTTCTTAAAGAAATAAAACTAGTTGAGTTGTGTTTGTGTTCAAGTTTACATGTTATAAGCCAGTTTTAGCTAATAAGCTTGTAATAAGCTCAATTGAGCTTATTCTATTTTCTCTAGTTCAAAAGTTGTTCAAACTTTGTTAAAAGTTTTTTTTTAAATACTGAATTTGTCTATTTTTGTTCAACTAAGTTCATTTGAGTTCAGTTTGATTGAGTTTGGAAGCAATAAGGACTAATAAGCAAATTTTAGCTTATTGAGCTTATAGCTTATTGGTTTAGAGGCAAGGTGCCATATAGGATTTAAATTTGAAAGCCACTCACTCAGAAAGAGTGGCTAGGGTCAGAGACTACAAATTCAAAGGTTTAGCTTCATGATTTTGATTTTAGCATTTAAATAGCTTAATCTAGTAGCTTATTGCATTGTCTTTTTATGTTTAAGTCTGTTTAATATTGTTTAGTTAGCTTAGAGATTCGAATGCTTTAAGCGGTTGTAGCTAGAATCCATTAAGGTTTCATTTCTTAAATTCTGTCATTTAGAAGGGATAGCCTAGCTGAGAAAGTATTTCTTTTTGAAACATAAGCTAGGAATTTTAGAGCTTAAATAGCTTAATTAGACTAGTTATAGCTAGAGTAGATATAAGGTTTTTAGTTATTTAGTTTGAAGTTAGATTTTAAAAGCTGTTTAGAAATAATCAGAAGTGTAAGGAGTGTTTGGAAATACACAACTTTGACTCTAAAAGTCAATTACCATTAGCCTAATCCTTTTCTTTAGTTGAGTCTCTCATTAGAAACAAGATTTCTAAAGGTTTCAGAAGTCAATTGCGGCCTTTTTTTTTTTAAAGGGTTTTTCTATTGGTTTTTAAAAATAGTTTGCTAGCACCAGGACAATTTAAAGGTTCAAGTAATTTTGTAGTTAAGTGATTCACAGCATTTTAGTGTTAAATTTGTGTTAGTGTAAACTTAGAAACATTAAGATAGTGAGTTTGTGAGTTCTAAACCTATAGACTTAGCCTGCATTTAATTTTTTGTCAAATACATCAGCATTGGCAGTATTAACACAGTTAATACTGCTGATGCTCACCATTTTTCTAGCTGCCTTTTAACACTTAAAAGTAGGTAGTAAGAACTTAGATTTAAGCAATTTAGTAGTATTCCATTAGCTCTATATAGATCATCTTTTAATTTTCATTTCTAAGTTTTAGACTAGCCTTTATTTTCCTGCAAAAATTGTATTAGCAGCAGCTGAGATTTCAAGGGACTTTTTTGGATTCACTTGTAAGAAGCTAATTGTAGTAGTTAGAATTTGATTTTTTGAAGCTTTAGATTTAGTTTGATTTGAGGATCTTACCTTATAGCTAAAAGATCTCTTTTATCGGCTTTTTATTAATGTGATAGACTTAATCAGCTGTTAAGATTGGCTTATCTAGATAAAAAGATCTTATTTTAGTTGATTAAATGATCTAGATTTAACTTCTGCTTTCTAGTTGTTTATTCCAAATTTCTTTTATCTAGGTTTCTTTTATATTCATAGTAGAGCTTATTCTCAAAATTCCAGTTTCTAGAATTTAGATTTGAGCTATTTAGCTTATTAGGAATTGTTTAAAAAACAGTAGCGCTTCAAGCCTAAAAACCTTCTCCTTTTTAAGAGCAAATTTCTTGTTAATCTAGTTTTCTTTTAGCTTATTTCTTTTTAGAGATCTTTAGTACACATCATAAGCTTCATGTAGATTCTGTTGGTTCTTATTTTCATTGAGTATTAAGCTAGAAATAAGCCAAAGTTTGGAAAAGTTAAAATTTCTAAGAAACATCATAGTTTCTGTAGCTCAGTTTAAAAAGTTAAATTTCTAGCTTATTCAGTAGTTAAAATGTCAAAGTACTTTTAATAAAGTTATAGTAGATAAGCTCAGGTCCAACTTTGCTGTTTTGAGTTTTGCTTATTTTCACTTTAGCAATAAGCTAAATTTTGCTTAAGTCGTAGGGTCTATTTGGTATTTTCTCAATAGTTAAGGGTGTTCTGTTTTCACTCTAGTGTAAATTTCTTTTAATTTCCCCGCGTACCCTTTACTTTCATTTTTTTGCACTTTTTACCCTGTTCTTTTAGGATAAATAAAATAGTATTAATATTCTTAATATTAGTTTAATAAAATTAGGGTTTATGTTTTAATAAGCAAAATTAGGTTTCAATTGATTAGTAAAATTTGTATTAAATTTGTATTTTCTGCACATTTTTAGTAGTTAAATATCATTTTTCTTTATTTTTCCAATTAAATTTGTATTTTCTAGAAATTAAAATAGGTTTTTAGTCATTTCTTTTCTTAAATAAATCATAGAAAATAGAAAAATGTTTGAAAAAATCTAACTCTTTTTGGTAAAATTTTCTTTTACATTCTAGTATTTAATAAAAATAAAAGTAGAATTTTAGTGTTAATTTTTAGAAAACGTTTATTTTTAATAATTCATTTTACTTTAAAAAATTCATAAAAAATTCAAAAATAGTTAAAAAATTCTAATTCTTTTTCCTAAAATTTTCTTTTTAAATTTGTGATTTTTAGGAATTAAATTTGTTAAAAGTAGTGCATTAGATTTTAAATTACAGTTTTAGTTCACGTTTTTAAGTCGCGTTTGTTAATTTTTAGTATTAGTTAAACGTTTTTAATTGTTTAATTGTTTTTATAGTTTAATTGTGCTATTATACTCATAGTGTAATTCAAATTCCAAAAATCCTTTATTCATTCTTGACTCGAATCCGAATTATTCCCGAAT
>BQNB010093364.1:0-26387 GCA_026074375.1 Tanacetum coccineum | reverse complement strand
AAAGAAGCACAAAAGAAATTGAAGGCTGGGATTTGTTTTAAAATCTCCTCACACAACAAGCACACTTGGTTTTTGCTCTCACAAAAGAAGCACAACTGGAAGACCCAAGAAAGAAGACTTCGGCTATAAATAGAGTCTTTTGTAAGCCTTTGAGGCAACTAGTTAGAGAGTTAGTTTTTAGTTTTTAATCTTAGAATATCTTAGCTTAATTTTCAATATATCTTAGCTTATTTCAGTACTTAAAGTCATTTACAACTTCTACTTTCAGCTTTGTAACACTTTCAAGTTTTAATGCAAATTTGATGTTTTAAGTCAATTTACAATTCCAAGTGTTAAGTTTCTTAATTGTGTTGTTTTGTGTTCAAAAAAGGCTCTTAATACAACTTGTTTATAAGCTGCTTTAATTAAGTAAACCTAAAAAAGTTAATTAGTTAAGAGAAAATCACAAAAATCACTCTCAAAATACACCACAGCTAGTTTTATGGATGATAAGCCAGTTCTAGATGGGCTTATGGACTGTCACTAGCTTGTTTTATACAAGCTAGAGCTGGTAGATTCTTGGTTTAGCCCTGTTTTGAGCAAGGGTGTTGTAAGTTTCTCTTTTTCTCGATTTTCTTATTTGCTGCAGACCTGCTTATAGTGCTTATTTGTTGCTTATCTATACTTTATCATGATGTTTAGTTCTTATCTTGCTTAGCTGTTAGTTTAAAAGTGACTTATGCACATTTCCTTGTTAGTACTGTTAGATTGATTCAGCTTACTTAAGTGCTTATTGTTGACTAAAGTCTGTTTATAAATGTCTTAATAAAAAGAAAAAATGATTTTTGAAAACTTTAAGGGGTATTTTCAACTAGCAGTACTAACCCATAGTTAGTACTGCTAGTTCACTTTTGGAACTTTTAAAACCAGCAGTACTAACTTAAAGCTACCAGTACTAACTCCAAGTTAGTACTGTTAGTTAAAACTGTTAGTACTGGTGGTTCATTTTAGCTTATCAGCTTATTATTTCTGCTTATTCAATAATTGCTTAGCTTTTTAGAGTAGATTAAACCATTTTCCTTTACTGTCTTTAAGAGTAAGCTCATTTAAGCTTATTTTCCTTTTCAAAGTATTTTCAATAGTGTATCAGTTTGTAGCTTTTAGCTTATTTGCTTATTTCTTGTTTCATTGTGATTTATTAGAGCTAGCAGTACTAAGTTAAAGCTAGCAGTACTAACTCCAAGTTAGTACTGGTAGTAAAAACTGTTAGCAAAACTGTTAGTACTGCTGAGTTTTTCTTGCTCAATTTAGCTTAATTGCTTTTTGAATTTGCTTATTTAGAGTTAGTTTAGCTTATTTAGTACTGGTAGTTAATACTGTTAGTACTGTTGTTAGTACTGTTGTGTTTATCTTATTTAATTTAGCTTAATTGCTTTTTGTATTTGCTTATTTAGAATTAGTTTAGCATATTTGATTTGTCTTAAGCTTATTTGAGCTTATTTGTGTCTTAGTGTAAAAGTTTTAAGTGTTTTTGCCATTTCTAGCGTTTATTCTTGTTCCAGTTTATTTTCTTTGCTATTCTTATGTTCATTTGCTCATTAAGTTTAGTTCGCAATCACATCCTTGTTATATTCAAACATCAATCGTCAATCGTCTCTCGATTTTCCATTCCAGCCTCGTTGGGACAAAACGACCCGGGAACACTCTATACTGCTTCCGGTTTCTTGGTCTCGCAAATTCTGATCCTTTGTTGTATTTATATCATATATAGATAGATTTTAAGGAGTAAGTTTCCGCGAGTCAATCTCACATGTCACCTGCCAAGAGCTTATTTGATGTTGGCTCTAGAAGGATTTCCATCTTCATTATGAGTACTTATGTATCACTCGGATGTTCTGGCAATACCACGAGGATAATGCGTAGGACTTTTAAGATCTTACTTGTTATCACAGTGTGTGATGAGCAAGCATAGTTCATATTAGTGTCCTAACGAGATTTATGGATGATCTCATGGCTCTAGACTCTATAGTGCACTTTTTGGTTTTAGTAAACGGAGGCTGGAGCAGACTGCCACCTTTTCAATATCATCTAACTCGGAGTGAGAGAGATGATAGAAATGTATTGATCTCCATGATAAATGAAACAAGAATCCTTTGAGGGATCTTGAGTAGCTAGGGAGGGTTGTGCAGCGTATCATTGGGTCCATGATACTTGTCTTCAATGTCAGCAATCAGCCATGCGATTCTGACAACATATGTAACATCCCGCTCCGATAAAGAGACCAAGAGTCACATTATGGTGTCATATCAGAACATATAAACGCAAGCGGAATACTTTATTAAATAAAAATACTAAGTCATGAAACAAAATGACTTCCAAAAGTATTAAATTCCAACAAAGAATAAATGAAAAGAGATCTTCCAACGAAATAAGTCTTAAACATAAATCCAAACAAGGGAATCTATCAAGGGTCGGTCCCTTAAGAGCTTCCTACTCTCAACACTCAAATCCCAGCTTCTCGTTATTACCTGCCGCAGGAAAAGAAAACGCGGCTGAGCTAACGCTCAGTGAATAGATATAATAATAATGAGGGAAAACGAAAAAAGAATGAATGAAACGAATCACGAGAACCTGCTAAACAAATATCATATGAAATACGAATCGAATGAATAAGAATCAAGAACAACAAAGGAATGCCCACGAGCTCAGATAAATGTCTAAACATGATACATGAATAGACCCTAAACAGATATAATCAAATAGTCACATAATCAAATGTACACAGGTATGCATTCCCTGATGTACCAAATGTGATATGGGGTGTATAGCACACACACAACCATTCACCTGAACTGAACAGAACAAAGTACCTAGGATGCATCCATACGCTCCCTGCAAAATAAAGTCATATCCATATACACAAGTACAATGACGAGTATACATACATATGTAAGCTAATAATAATCAAAGGCCATCATTCAAAAGGGAACGCCGTGGACCAATCACACCACCACAGATAGTGTCATGCCATTGGTGCATCAATGACATGGTCATGGTACCTCCATGACTAGTTTAAATAGCTCGGGTATGGATTTAAGCAAACTAAACAAGTTACCAATAATTCAATCAAGATAACGGATCTAATATCATATTCAAACAAAGATCAAAGGAATCATGAATGCGAATATCAAATCAAACAGAATATCAAAGAATATCAATGAGTCATGAGCATGGATAGCAAATAAGATGGAATATCAAACAAATCAAAGTAGCTAAAACAAATGAGAGTCAAGTCATGAGGTGTCCTTACTAAAAGAACAGAATATTTGTACCTTAACAAACAAGCAACGGAGAGAACGAACACGAAGATAAAAGATCAAAACCTCTTCATTGAATCTACATAAATCCATGATTACATATTATTATCCATCTTATTTTATAAGTTTTGTCACTTGATCTTACCATATATAGAGTTTAAGAGACCTAATTAGGGTTTCCTAAATTTTTAGAACGTGTCCAGTTTTTAAGGTAAGTTTACAAGCTTAAAAGACCCATAAAAACACCTTCTAAAAATTATTCCAAAATAACAATTTTCCATATATGTCTAATATATCCTTGATTTTTGGTTGATTTTATTTTCAAGTTTACATACCCCTTTTACCCTTGTTACCAAAACTGATCCTGAAATTGATCTGACAGAACCTTCAAAACGTTGACGCGTAAAAACCCTACTTAGACAACTCAAAAAATTCTGAGAAAAAATCATGGATGTAGCTAATATCATGAAGATTTACCAAATCAAATTTCAGAGGCTAACTCCTTACGGTTTGAGAATTAAAAATCAAATACTACTAATGAATTTTTCGGATAGAAATTCCAGATTCGACACTTAATCTTATAAAATCTAAAAATCGACTTTCCTGACCTCCAATTGATGAGGCCAGATTTTTCAGAAACTAGACTCTTTGAATTTAACTTTAGGCTCAAGAATCATGTCAAAACTCATTTTTATCACCAAGTTATGCCCTAATCAACACGACCCAAAATTCTGCCTAGAAATTTTAAACATAAAAACTCTAACTTTCACCAATCAAAACAAACCCTAAGATTTCTAATCATGTAGATTCTTATTAATTACACCATTAATGATATTTAAGGTTTTATATCATGATTTTATGCCATATTAATTAGATTAAAACCTATACAAATTACCTAGATCATTAACACATGTTTTCCTTTTTATGACTTTATGATTTTATGTAAAAACTTATGTGAATCATAGAGACACAAAGAATTAATTCAAAAGAGACATGGAATACCTATGGAATCAAGATTGGAGAGGATCACAAGAACAAGAACACCAAAGAACCAAAATCAACAATCACACAAAGCTTGAATAACTCTATCCGAATCACCAACTTCTTCTTCTTGCAAATTTTATGGATGAACACAAGGTTTTGGAGTAAAATTTTTTAGAGAGAATGATGAGGGAGAAGGAAAAGATCATGTTTTATATAAGAGAGGAGAGGGGGACAGAAATTTTCTATTCTTTTAGAAGATTACAAAAGATTTGGTCTAATCTCTTTACACTCAATACTTAAAATAGGATTTGTAAAAAGAAAACAAAATAAATTTCTAAATATATAAGGGGGGCATATTTAATATAGTATAATAAAAAATAAGATATATAACTATATATATAAGATATATATATATATTATATATTATAAATAATATATATAATCTTTAATTATTTTAATTTTTTAAAAAACATTACCTATGTTATTAATTTATAATACACCTATGGAATAAACCCCAAAGTTTAATGTAAAGACTTATTATTCAAACTTAGGTTATATTTAAAATGAATGAAATCAAAATGTAACCAAAATTTTGGGGTTTACAAACTCGTTCAGACCTTCCCCTCTAAAAAGAAAATACGTCCTCGAAATTGAAATAGGTAGATGAATTCAGGGTTATTCAGATTACCAAAGATGACACGATTGGTATGACAAACGATAGGGGCGCGATGAACAGTCAACCAATTCATACCAAGACTAATATCGAAGTCACTCATTTCTAGGGGAAGCAAATTAGCAAAACAAATCTTAATCATCCAAATGAAGCGGATTTAAATCTGATATTGCATGTGTCAGGACTTGGCAATAGATTTCTATAAGGTATAAATTAAATTATGTAGGGAAGATACTAAGGTGTTTAGCAAATGAAACAGAAACCACAGAATGTGTTGCACCCGTATCAAATAAGACAAAACGGCACGACCATACAAGAAGAAAGTTCCTGAAACGGTACCTAAAGAGTTAGCTGCCTGATCCTTAGTCGAAGAAAATACTCGGTCAACGAATGAAACAACGAAGACAATTTAAAGTTAAGATCAAAATACGAAAGGAAGCGATCATATCAAAGGAAACCTAATGTCTACCCAATCCTCACGGGTCATAACCTAGGTTCTACAGGGCTCAACCTGGCTTTGATACCATAATTGTAACATCCTGCTCTGATAAAGAGACCAAGAGTCACATTATGGTGTCATATCAGAACATATAAACGCAAGCGGAAGACTTTATTAAATAAAAATACTAAGTCATGAAACAAAATGACTTCCAAAAATATTAAATTCCAATAAAGAATAAATGAAAAGAGATCTTCCAACGAAATAAGTCTTAAACATAAATCCAAACAAGGGAATCTATCAAGGGTCGGTCCCTTAAGAGCTTCCTACTCTCAACACTCAAATCCTGACTTCCCGTTTATTACCTGCCGCAGGAAAAGAAAACGCGGTTGAGCTAACGCTCAATTAACAAATTTAATAATAATGAGGGAAAAAGACAAAAGAATGAATGAAACGAATCACGAGAACCTGCTAAACAAATATCATACGAAATACGAATCGAATGAATAAGAATCAAGAACAACAAAGGAATGCCCACGAGCTCAAATAAATGTCTAGACATGATACATGAATAGACCCTAAACATATATAATCAAATAATCACATAATCAAATGTACACATGTATCGAAAAGGTAAAACGGCCTTCCGGACAACTTTCATGTTTCGGCCGAAGGCCGAAACGGACTCGAAAGTGCCGGAAATGCCATTTTAAAAATCTGACAGCAACCCGACATTACCCAAAAAGCTGAATTTTTACCAAAACTTTTTCCGATTTCAAATGGCCATAAAATCTTCGTTTTTGAGAGTTACGGGACGATCCTTATATGGAGACGATCGTCTAATCAAGCTCTACTGTATTCTTAACTAAAATTTTGACTTTAACATTTTTACGATACCGAAATAAGGGCTGTAACTTTCTGCATAAAAATGACCCGATCAAAACCACAAAAATCACCAATTTTACCACATCACAACTCCACAAATACACCTAACTAACCTATCTCCTTCCACTAACATAACCAAATAATTTCCAACACCTCAAAATCAATCTAACACTTAACTTATGGATTCCATAATATATATAAAAAAATATAATGCATGCATATACTTAAAACCAAATCAAAATCAAAGAAAATACTTACAAGAAGATGGGGAAAACGAGTAATTGGTCAAAACCACAAACCCTTGTGGTTTTGGTGTCTTGGCCGAAAACAAGAAGGAGCAAGAGAGGACCAAAAGTCTTGATTTTTCTACTCAAATCTTGTGAAAAACACTAGTAATCAAACCCTAGATACTTTAATTGCACCCAATTAGATTAAAACTCAATAATCAAAAGTTTAATAAAATCAAGAACTTTTTAATTCTTGATGCATGGTGGTTTTTATTTGAAAAGGATGATGGGGTTTAGTATTAGAATGATTTTAGAGTAGATTGGAAGTGATTAATTGGATTTTTGGTGATGGTGATGGTTTGGTTGGTGGTCTATGTCGAACACAGTGGAACAAGAGGAGAGGGAGAAATTTTTTGATGTATCTGTGTTTTGTCGTGTGTGTTTTAATAGAAGAGTCAAACCACTATTTCTCATTTATACTTAGTCAATGTTGCCTAATTATCTTCTAGGGGTGTTTGGCTTTTTGTTTTGTAGGAGCTAATAAAACATATGGGGTGTTTGGTTTTTAGTTTAGTAGGAACTAATTTAAAGGAAAGAGATGTTCAGTTTTTAGCCGAGACGAAAGTCGCTACATGGGATGATCTCGCCTTCAAACTCATTACTTTTGGGTGGAACGTGAAGCATAGAAATTTTTCAAAACGATTGATCCATGGTTGAAATTCGAAATAAGCACATTCACCTAAGATATAATAATTGTCGGGAGCGAAAAGTTCACAAGGTACAAGTATGAGTAGTGTTAGCATCTTAGCTTATATTTAACGGTGATTTCGTTTTTGTGCTTGGTTTGGAACAAGTGAAAAGTCGGGGACGATGAATTTATCCTTTTTGGGGCATTTTAGGATTAAAGTGCGTCTTGTTCTATGACCCTAAAGTTATAAAAATAACGAAAGTCAAACATGTTAGTTAGTTGCTTAATATGAAAAATACAAAAAAATGAGAAAAAGAAAAAATACAAAAATATGTGTGGTAATAAGTGTAGATTTATAAATGGTAAAAACGGGGCTTTTCAAAACTTATGAGTCTTTAATTCCCTTTGATGAACACTTAGCTACTTTTTGAGGTAATTAGTCGAGGGGGATTGAGATTCTTGGTTTTCTTAAGTGTTTACTTATGGCATTGCGTGAGGACACGGCAATAGTTTAGTATGGGGGATTTTGGTATGTGCTTAATTACACATACCCTTTGCCTATAAAAACGGACTTAAAAGACCAAAAACATACCAAAAATACATTGTATTTGTGTGTTTTGCATTTATATTGTGCAGGAAACGAATATCAACAAAAAGGACAAAAACGAAGCCAAAACGGACAAAACCGAGCACGGAATGAAAAGAGCGTGAAAAAGTCAAAGCCAAAAAGTCAACAAAAGTCAAAGTCAAAGTCAACACCGAGAAGTCAAAGTCAAAACCGAAGCCGATATCGAAGAAATGTTAAATGGGTCAACCCGTACCCATCTAATGGGTCGGGTCAGCCCATGAAACATAAAGAAGACTTAAGCTTTTAAGCTTAATATTGAAAAAAGGCCCAAAGTCCAAATATTAACTATCCTGGCCCAAAACCAAAAGTAAACCTGGCCCAATCATATTTAACAGCTGTTAAGCCCACTATCCGTTTACACCATTACACCGTTAGTCCTTAAGGACTAACACTGCTAGTCCTTAAGGACTAACCATGCAAACATACTTATCACACTCAGGAGCCAAATCTGTCAACTCCCATAACTTTTACCCTATAAACCCAAAACAATTTTTCCCGCTAGTTACTGTTTATCTTCCCCAAAAATTGCCTTCCCCTGCACCACGACAGACAACAATTAAACCCATTACTTTCCCTATCAAACCCCACCCCTAGCTAGAAAACAAAGCCACCTTGGCAATCCTACATTATTTTATTGGACAAAGGAAGAAGACATACAATCAAGGGCTCATATCAAAGGACTTGGAGAACAAGAAAGATGAATGGCTATGATTAATTTTGCAACTCTCACACAACTAACACACCTCTTGTTTCTCTAAGTGAAGTAGCACAAGACATTGAAGACTAAGACTTAGAATTTTTAGTATAAATAGGGCACCTTTGTAAGCCATTAAGCATCTAGTTTTTAGCTTTTAGTTTTTCAGCTTATATTTAAAGTTTTTTTTAGCTTATTGTACTGTTTTATTCAAGTTTAATGAAATTTAAGTTTTTTATGTTAATCTGTTTTTTAAGTTAATGCATTATATGTTTTGAAAATTGTTTGTTTAAACTCACAAAAGCTCTTTTTACCTTGTACTTAAGCTGTCTACTTAAACTAATCAAGCTTTTCCATAGCTTGAAGAGTTTAAGCCTTTTTACCAAAAGAAATCACTCAAAAAGCTCAGTTAGAAGATAAGCCAAAAAAGGAAGGGCTTATAGCGTTTTACTAGCTTGCTTTAAACAAGCTAGAGCTTGTAGATAAGCTCTCTAAGAGCCCTGTTATCCCTGTTTTGAGCAAGGGATTTGTAAGTTCTCATTTTCAAATTTTTAGCTTATTTACTATTCATCTGCTTATTACTGCTTATTACTGCTTTCTTTTGCTTATTATATTCGTTTAATGATTATTTATGCTTACTTATTACTTGTTTGCCATTTAGTAATATTTTTACTTAAAACTGCCTTAAATTGCTTTTAAACTGCTTTTTCTCACTTGCTTATTTTAACTGCTTATCTTTGAGTTTTAATTGCTTATTTGATATTAGTTAGCCTTAGTATTAATCTGTTTTGAGTTTTTACAAGTATTCTAAGTCTGTCTTTAGCCTTAAAATGACTTTTTATAATTTCAAGTGGTGTTTGGGTCAGTGGCCAAAATGGGTCAAAATGTGTTAAAAAAACTAATTGGTTCACTAAGCCAACTTTCACAAGCCTTTTTAAGTTATTATAAGTTGTTTTCAAAAGTGTTTAAAGCCTAAATATAAGTTTTAAGATACTTCATGTAAGTACTTTGCAATTGTAGTCTTGAAGTTTTTTTAAAACTGTTGGAAATTGGTGATTGAGTAAAAGCTTGTTTTAAGATCTTGTTTAGTGTTAAATTAGTGTCAAAATGCAGTAGAATGTGTTTGGTTTAAGTGTGCATTTGCCTTATGATTTTAACCTTAAATCTGTCAAGTTTAGTTTCAGTTTCAAAAAGGGTGAAAGCTACTTTTCAAGCTAAAATTTAGATAAGTTAATGTTAGATTTAGGTTTTGAATTTGATAGCATAAGCTACTTGTAGTATAAACATCATCTGTTTAAGCTTATTTTAGCTTTTAAAAGTCTTTTTCTAGCATTAATTTAGGCTTGAACTTAGGCTTTTGTCTTTTCAAAAGCTTTGAGAAAACTCAGCAGGCACTGAGTATAATTAGCTTGTTTACTTAGCTTTTTCATAGCTTACTTGACTTTCAAAATATTTTTTGATTATTGATTTAGATAGTTTATAGCATAAGCTGTAAGGTTTTACAAGTATTTTTGCCATAAGGATCCATTGAGCAGCTTAAAAATAAGCTCAAAAAGTGCCCTATAGGCTGTTTAGTTCTCTCTTTTGGCCAAAAGCTTATTTGTTTGTCTGAGCTTATTGGCTTATTGGACTTGCCTTATTTTGCTTAGATTTGCTTATTAGGTTAGTTTTAGAGTGCTTTTAGCTTATTTAGTGTAGATTAAAGCTTATTCAAGTTTATAAGTTTTTTTTCTTAGTTTAGCATTTTAAGTTAAAATCCCTTTTAGAGATTCTCTCCTTTTAGCTTATTTTCAGTTCATTCTCTTTGCTTATTTTGTTCCTTAAATGCTTATTAGGTATAGTTTATTAGTTGTTGATAGCTTATTTGCTTTTTCATAGGCTTATTGTGTCTTAAATAGGCCAACAGTTTAAGCCTTGTAAGCCTTAGTGTAAAAAGCCAATTTTGTCCCTTTTAAGTTCTTATTTCATCTTATTTATAAGTTTTTAGAAAAAGTCATTTTTTAAAGCTTCTTATTTTATTGTTTTTAAGCTTTTTCATTAAAAAAATTTCAAAAACAAAAACATTTGGGAGTTGGGGAAGCCCCAGTTTCGAACCTGGGACCTAGGGCTGTAAACGAACTTAACGTTCAGTGAACATATCCTGAACTGTTCGGTAAAAAGTTTGTTTATGTTCGTTTATTTATTAAATGAATGAACATGAACAACATTTTACGTTCGTTTAGTTAAATGAACGAACATGAACAAAGCTCCGTTCGTGTTCATCCGGTTCGTTTACAGCCCTACTGGGACCTCAACCCTACTTAACCAAACGTTTTAACACCACTCCCTACTACACACTCGCCCTTGGGTCTTTTCTGGTTACCATTTGCAAAATTAATTATTAAAGACCTTTTTGCCCATTTAAGTTATAGCCCTTTTAAGCTTATTAACAGCTTATTTTGATAAGCCGTTTGACCCAGCTTATTTTTCTTAGATTCAGCTTAGTTCAAACTACCTTTTGTAATTTTTTCAGATTTTTTATAAATAGTTTAGTATTTTTAATATTTAATTTAGATTAAAACAATTTTTAATTCATAAAAAATTAAATAAAAGTCAAAAAAATATAATTCTTTTTTTTAAATTTTCTTTTATCATTTAGGACTTAGGAAAATTAAATTTGCGTTTGTAGGGTTAATTTTGTAGAATTTAGTTTTTTAAAGAACGTGATTTGAATCCCGTTATCGTTTTTAGGTTTTAAGATTTAGTTGCTTTCGTTTTTAGGTTTTCTTTACTTTTCTTTGCTTATTATCAGTAGAATTAGAATCCAAACCTAAAACTTTAAAAGCATTCAAAAACGCGATCAAGAACGTAACCGATTCTCAATTCACGCCTCGTTGGGAAGCGACCCGGGTAGGTTTTTAGGGTTTTGCTTTGTTCAAAAGTGAAATCTTTTGAAAGCCTCACGGAATACTTATCTCTCTATTATTGATCTTATCCTTATTATATATTTATATTATATTATATTTATATATATTAAGCGACGGGAGTCAATTGTATATGGTAGTAGATAATCAAAGTGCTTAGTATTTATACGACCTATATTGGATTAGGTTGCATTCCATCATTTCCGTGACACATTTTCTGTTGTATTTGGATTATCATTAACTCAAGGTGAGTTCATAGCCCCACATTTTACATTTTAATGATTTACAAGTTTTGGGGTGAGAAACATATGCATGTTTTACAATTAGACGCAAGTGGACATTTCACGTTACGATTACGTGTTTGCCTAAGTAGCGATAACCCATCTGAGCCCATTATCATGAACTGTCAATTATTGTTGTGAGCGCGAATATTATAAATAGATGAACGTATACCGGTTTGCCGGACAATGAACGTATACCGTGTCGGACTTAGGATGTTGCGGGTTAGAACATCATCACGGGCAATGTTGGCAATTTATATTGCAATTCATACATGTCGAGCTTCAGTGTCATGAGCTTAGGAAAACGTAATTACATTTTATGATGTTTGCATCTGTTGCATTATCATGGGGAAATCTTGCGGTCCTACATTATACCTTTTATAAACCTATGAATTCACTCAACAATATGTTGACATTTTAAGCAATGTTTTTCAGGGGATCAATAAGGCACGAGGTGCAAGGGATACATTGGTGGTTTTGATTTGGATGTCATGCATTAAAGATTTTGTCGCATTACATTTTGTATATTTGTTATGGGCTAGAAATCTTTGTATTTTGAACAAGTGAACAAGTGAAGCTTCATGCTTTTGTAACAAATAATTTGTTAAATCCAATGTATCAGTTTTAAATGGCTTTTAATGGTCATTCTTATATATATCTTGTGTTATTGATCTATGACGTACCACCCCCAACCTATATTCCGCTGCGACCCAATTTGGAGGTGTAACACAAAAAGCCATGCAAGCTTGTTTTAGGGTTCCAAATGATATTTGCAGGTTATAGCTTATTAGAATAAGCAAAGATAAGATGTTCTAATGTAACAAAAGTTTAGAAAAAGGATTCGTTAGCTAGATAATTAAAACGGCTCGTTTTTAGGGTTTTAGTAAAAAACACATGGGTTTGGGGATTCAAAGCTTCAAACAAGAGTTTATATATGATCTTAAGAGTATTATGAACATTCTAAAACAGATTATGAGCTTATTGAACATTCGTGTTGTAAATAGATTCTGCAAATTTATGGGTTTTGAAAGGTTGTTGATTTATTTGTTAGGAATATGTAATTTGGAACTGGACTAGATATATATTTATATTTTTACTAAAGTTTGTTTGCTTACTTTGATTACTTGTTTATGATAGTAGATATTGAACATGGGTAAATGAAATATGAAGATTAGCTTTTGAAGATGGAAGCTATCTCTGAGCCTATAATTTTCGCCAACAATTTTGTGTCATTCATTTAAATATGTAAGTATGTTCGGTGTGTAGATCTTTAATCTTTATGTACCATCCTTGACTGCATCGTTGTTCGTCTCTATTTTTTTTGCCAACAACAAATCTATCTTATGTCTATAAAATTTTTTGTTTTGACATTTGTTGAGATTAAACCTTCTGTTTCTACTTTGAACCTATCACTTCTTTTTCTACTATATAGATTTGGTTGTGTATTGTAATCTACCATATAGAATAGTTTGTTTATATTGGATGTGAAGTTTTAGTTTACGATTAAGTTTGTATATTTTGTTGTTGATGTAGTTGATTATGTTGAAGATTTGAGGATGGACAAAGTGAAGAGAGATTCGAGAGTCCAGCGGATTTCCAAATCCATGATACGCTTCGTTCATATGAAGATGGTAATTTAATTATTATCGAATATGAAATTAATCTTCCTTAATTAGTTTTGTAGTTCTTCAAAAAAGTTACATGTTTGTTGTTAATCTCACTTCAAATGATTTAGCTTATATTTTGCACAAATAAATTGTCTGTACATTAAAGGTTGTTGATATGTTTTTATTTTGTTGATTTATATTTTGTTACCAATATCAAAATATAAATAACTCCTTTATAAGCCATATATACATTTATGATTGTGATAAAATAATCTTAAAAGAATATTATGAAAGATGGCCTAAATAATATGAATACGAGCAATACTTTAAAAATGTAGAACGCACAATGAACGAAGTTATGAGGGACATTGACATAGCATAGGCAATTGAATATGACACTGGGTACCCGCCGCCGCATTGCGCGGGTACCCTGCTAGTTTATTTAATGATCAAAGGTATTTAATTTTTCTCAAACCTTACATTTTTATAAAATGTTACAAACTTTTTTATAAAGTTTAGACAAAATATTTTTTTATTTTTAAGAAAATATTTAATTCAAAATAAATATTTAAATTCAAATTTTCTCCCTAAAAACGGATAAAAATGCCCTAGAAAATACCTCCCAAAAAAGGACAAAAATGGGAGCGTCCTACAGGGGGCGGTCCCCTGATAGGTATTGGCGGCACCTGATTGATAAGGGGGCCGAAAAGGCAATTAAGGGGGTCAGCCATGTATTTTGGCTCCCAGCTTTGTCTATAAATAGTGGATTGTTCCCACATATTTTTCACCTTTTGCACACTTATTTTCTCTGTTTTAAATCGGCAAACACATATCTAACTATTCCATATCCTTTTATCATTCAATTAACATAAGCATTTGTTTTCAAGTGATTCAAGCTTTTCTCTCCAAGTGCAAAAGAAGAATACTCGTAATCAACAAGCTACAGGTATTATAGTTTATTTTACGTTTACATATACTCTTTAGTTACATTGTATTTGTATGTTGTAATCATTCATATCTCTTGTGATCGGGTGTCATATTTATTATCGGGTTGATGTGATAATATTTAGGTGAGTTAAATGCTTGTAGAGTGGGTTAGTATTTTAGCCTTAATATACAACGTGTAGTTCATTTGTGGTTAGATTTTTATGGTAGATTGGTTATAGTAAATTGTTAGAAAGCGACTTTGCTTAGTGTTGGAAATTGGTGTAAGCTACTTGTGTACGGTTTTCTCCTCCTAAAGGGAGCTTGTTGATATAGTGAAGAGAAATCTCGAGTTGGGTACTCGAGGAGTGGAGTAGGGCGAAGAAGAGCTTCGTTACCGAACCACTATAAATCTTTATGTTGTGGTTTGATCTTTCTAACTCTTTCCTTTTATCTAGTAAATTATTATTGTGTTGTTATCATTATTTATTTACTTATCTTGATTGCTCATATTGTGTGGATATTGAAATCATATAAACTCGAATCTAAGGTTTTATATACAAACGGTAAACAATTTTAAAAAGCGGTAAACTATTCAACCCACCCCCCTCCCTTCTAGTTTCCACAATTGGTATCAGAAGCTACGTCAAACAAGATTTTTAAAATAAATTGTATTTTAAAACTTGAATCGGTCTATAGAATCAGAAAAATATTTAGGACAATCTATGCAAAGACCACTACTCTTCGAAAGTGATGGATTCATTTATTGGAAAAATAGATTCGAGACTTATGTGAAATCAAAAGATCAAGATCTTTGGCATGTTATTATCTATGGTGATTTTCCGCCTACTCAAAATAATCCCGAAACTAATAAGGATGAATTTGTACCTTTTGATAAACAAAGCGATGATCTTAAAAAGAGACTTGCTAAAATCAATAAAGCTAAAATGGTTATTTATAATGCTTTGCCATGTAAAGAATACGGTATTTGTTTAAACTTTTTTTTTATATACATTTTTTTATTTAGTAAACTACCACAATCTTCATATTCTTAAATTATATGTTCTTACATTTATAATAGTGTCCATTTTTCCATCATATGTCCACTTGAGTAAATGATGTTCTAGATTAACAAGTCTTTATACTTCACATGAAATCAATAAACTTTCCTTAAAGTAACTTTTACTTATAGTTTATACCATTACATTTTTACACTTAACGAACATGTTTCAATACTTATAATCCTATTATTTCATGATATTACCAAATCACATAACATATGAAAAAGTGTACAAGATGATGATCACAAGTTAAAAACTTCTTTTTACATGTTTAACAGCCTAAATGTGTTTTTTGCAATAAAGAACCTAAAACACAGTAATGATAAAATATAAAACACATAAAGAGTTTTAGATGACCTTAGTATGATATATGATGATGATCAACAAAAGCTAAATCCTTATTTAACAACCAAACCCTAACTTGCAAGACTTGAAAACCCTAATTCCAAGTGAAACCCTAACTTTGCAATACTTGTAAACCTTTAACCAACCCTTGAAAACAACTTAAAACATTTATTGACGATGTCAATGACCCTAAAACAAGGGGTGTTATAGTCTCCCCCCGTTAAGTAAGCTGTGTCCTCAAGGCTTAAGACGCGGCACTTGACGATGGTGCGGTCTTTGTAAAGAGGTGTGGATATTTCTTCCGAAATTGATCTTCGCGTTCCCATGTGAACTCAGGACCTCTCTTGGAGTTCCATCGAACCTTGACTAGTGGAATGCGGCTTTGATTCAACCGTTTAACTTTACGGTCCATGATTTCTACCGGCTCATCGACAAATTAAAGCTTGTCATCAAAATGTAGTCCATCCAACGGAACGGCTAATGGTTCGTCGGCATGGCACTTTTTCTAGTTGGATACATGAAATGTATTGTGTACCCTGCTCAGCTTTTGTGGAAGCTCAAGCTTGTATGCAATGGATCTAACCTTTTACAACACCTTGAACAGTCCAACGTACGCGTAACTCTTTTGTCGATCGCGAGCAGCTTGCATTCTCTGCTTGATTTGAATGATATTCTCAGTTGTTTCTTGCACTATTTATGGACCAGTGAGTTAAACTTATCCAACCTCAGCCTAACAAACGGGTGAACAACACTTTCGACCGTAAAGTGCTTCAAATGGTGCAGCCTTGATGCTAGCGTGATAGCTATTGTTATATGAGAACTCGACTAATGGCAAATGGTTAACCCAACCCTTTCCAAAGTCGATTACACAAGCACGCAACATATCCTCAAGAGTTTGAATAGTCCTCTCGCTTTATCCGTCTGTTTGTGGATGGTACGCAGTACTCATTTCTAGACTAGTACCTAAAGCATTCTGAAGTGGCCTCTAGAAATTTGATGCGAACCTAGGGTCACAATCACAAATAATCGAGAGAGGTATTCCATGCCTCGTGACCACCTCCTTTAGGTACATTCTTACAAGTTTATCCATCAGATCAGTCTCTCTCATCAGTACAAAGATTGCGGACTTAGTGAGTTAGTCAACAATTACCCAAATGGTGTCGTAGCTTTGTGATGACTTAGGAAGCTTCGTGACAAAATCCATAGTGATATTGTCCCACTTCCATTGAGGTATATCAGGTTGTACCAACAATCCTGATGGCCTTTGATGCTCAGCCTTGACCTTAGCACATGTCAAACACTTGCTAACATAGGTGGTGATGTTTGCCTTCATATTGGGCCACCAATATAGCTTCTTCATGTCTTGGTACATCTTATCAGAACCCGGATGAATAGAGTATTTTGACTTGTGGGACTCGTACATGATCACAATCCTTAAATCACCATAGTATGGTAACCAACTCCTGCCATTGAAGCATAGAGTTCCATCCGCACGGGGTTCCAACTTTTCCGTTCTAAATTTCTCCAGATCTTTAGAATTTTCAACCAACATGCGTCCAACATCTTCGTTCTTGATGTTCTCTGGTTTCCGTGCTTCAGTTTGAGCATCCAAATTTTTTTTAGGGAGATTCAAACCTATAGTCATGACTAAGGCTCGAACCCTTAATGGTGGCTCTCGTTCCTTCCTGTTCAAGGCGTCAGCGACAACATTTGCTTTCCCTGGGTGATAACGAATCTAGCAATCATAATCACTAAGTAATTCTAACCAATAATGTTGCCTCATATTCAGCTCCTTTTGATTAAGAATGTGTTGTAGACTCTTGTGATCCTTGAACACCGTACACTTGGTTCTGTACAAATAGTGTCTCTAAAGTTTCAAAGAAAATACTACCGCTCCAAGTTCCAAATCATGAGTCGTATAGTTCTTCTCATGAATTTTCAGTTGGCGTGATGTATAAGCAATCACCTTCTCTCTTTGCATTAACATAGCGCCCAAACCTTTGATCGAAGCATCGCAGTATATGATAAAATCTTCGCTTCCTTCCGGTAAAGCCAGAATTGGTGCACTACACAACTTCTGCTTCAACAGTTGGAACACTGTTTCTTGTTTGTCACCCCACTCAAACTTGACCTTCTTTTGAGTGAGCTTGGTCATTGGTTTGGCAATCTTCAAAAATCCTTCGATGAATCTTCGATAATACCCAGCAAGACCTAAAAATTAACGAATCTCCGTTGGTGACTTAGGAGATGCCCAATCTTTAATGGATTCGATCTTGGCAGGGTCCACGTGAATACCCTGGCTGTCAATCACGTGACCGAGGAACTGTACTTTGGGAATCCAAAATTCACATTTGGAAAATTTGGCATACAACTCCTCTTTCTTAAGCAACTCTAAGATTAACTTAAGGTGCTCTTCGTGTTCTTGCTTGTTCTTCGAATATATTAGAATATCATCAATAAAGACAATTACGAATTTATCCAAATATGGTTTGCACACCCGATTCATAAGGTCCATGAATACGGCAGGTGCGTTTGTCAAACCAAATGGCATAACTTGAAATTCATAATGGCCGTAACGGGTTCTAAAAGCGGTCTTCGAAATGTCTTCTTCTCGAACCCTCAGTTGGTGATAACCCGACCTTAGGTCGATCTTCGAGTAGACACTCGACCCTTGAAGCTGATCAAATAAATCATCAATTCTTGGGAGCGGATAACGGTTCTTCACCGTCAGTTTATTCAATTCCCGGTAATCAATGCACATTCGAAACGATCCATCCTTCTTCTTGACAAACAAGACCGGAGCTCCCCAGGGTGAGGAACTAGGTCTTATAAAGCCTTTGTCAGATAGTTCTTTCAGTTGCTCTGACAACTCTTTCATTTCAGAAGGTGCCAATCGATAAGGTGCCCGTGCTACAGGTGCAGCACCAGGTACCAAATCAATTTGAAATTCCACTTGTCGAGTCGGAGGAAGACCCGGTAAGTCCTCAGGAAATACATCAGGAAAATCTTAAACTATTGGTACGTCCTCAAGTCGCTTCTTCTCCGATTTGTCTTCAATCTCCTTTGTAATAACACTTGCCAAAAAGATAGGACATCCTTTTAGCATGTATTCAATCTCATATTTTTAGTCCTCTGCTGAACAGTGATTTTTACTGTTCATACAAGTTATAAACTTATTTTTATAACTTTAATTAACGTAAAACCCGTAAATGTCGTATTTTATTCGTTATAGCTTCGTTTTTAGCGATTCTTTCGAGTACGTCTTCGTTATTGAAAGTTCTATCAATTTATTGATGTTTTCAAAATATATGTTTCTGTCATGAATAGTAAATTTTACTGTTCATAGTTTATAAAATTACTTTTATAAACTTTAATTATCGTAAACGCCGTATTTTATTCGTTTTAGCTCCGTTTTTAGTAATTCTTTCGAGCACGATCTCATATTTGAAAGTTCTATTTATTTATGAGGTTTACAAAAACAAATGTTCCTGAGATGAATAGTAACTTTATAATAATAGTTTTATAAAAGTATTTTTATACATTTTAAGTATATAAACTCGCGTAATTCATAACTTCTTCGTTTTTAATTGGAAAATTACATTTCTAATTGTTTTGGAATCCTAAAAATATGTGTGATTTAATAAAAATACCAAAACTTCTGTTTGTAGAATTTTTATAACAAGTTTTTTTTTAAAATTCTTTTATAACTCCGGTTATTATCGTAAAACTCATAAACTACGTATCTTTTTCGTTATTAATCCGTTTTTTGAGTTTCTTACCTTCTTGGAATCGTCATGAGATGTAGTATGTTTATAAATATATAGCCATGCTAAAAATTCGTGCAAACACGCCCCTAAATATCTTTTTGAGGTTTATTGTATAAATTTATTTTTTATATACTTTTTATTTAGTAAAACTACCACAAGTTCTTCCAATATTCTTAATAATACTATGTTTCTTAATTTAATTTTGTACATTTGTCCATCATTGTCCCATGAGTCCATTATATCAAGATAAAACAAGTCATTACATCACCATGAATCAATAACTTTCCTTAAGTAACTTTACTTACTAGTTTATACATATACATTTTTACACTTAAACAAACATGTTAACAATACCTTTTATAATCCTATTATATCATGATTTACACACAAATCACATTACATATGAAAAAGGTGTAAAAAATGTTGATCTCATAAGTAAATACTCTTTTTACAAGTTTAAAAGTCCTAAATGGTGATTTTTGCTATAAAGAACATATACACACATAAAATGATAAACGTAAAGACATAAAGAGTTTTATATGACCTTAGTATGATGTATGATGATGATCAACAAAAGCTAAATCCTTATTTAGCAACCAAACCCTAACTTGCAAGACTTGAAAACCCTAATTCCAAGTGAAACCCTAACTTTGCAATACTTGCTTCAATACTTGTAAACCTTTAACCAACTCTTGCAAACAACTTGAGACATCTTAGATATGATGTAGGTATGTGTGTAAATGTTGTAATAAAATTTTGTATGGATAGTTTGTATAGAGGGTTTTGAGCCGTGGGTATGTAAGGAGCAAAAGGAAGAGATTGTTTGATTTTTATCAAGTGAAAGTCTTGTATGTTTTTTCTCTTGAAAGGTGAAAAACTTATAAGTATATAAAGGACTAGTCAAAGACATGTTGAGGGTCTTAAGGAGGTCTTTGGTCTTTTTCTTTGGTCAAAGTAATAAGAAAATGGGTAGATGTTCCCTAATAGTTGAGAACATCCCATGAAATTTAGGGGATGTGTTTTTAAAAGTAATATCTTTGTATATATAATGCCATATCCGGTTTTATATGTATATGTATGATGTATTTTTGTGATTTTTGAGTATTGGGTATAAAAGTGGGTATTTGTTGAAGCGTAAAAAAGTTTTTGTGGTTCCGGGAATGCCTAAACGTATTTTATCTCACTTTACGCAACTAATAAAAATAAAATGAACAATGTTAATATCTATACTCAAAATAATTACTTAACACTTGCTTGATGTAAACATTTAATTGTTTGATGCCCGTTTACATTGAACAATAATTTTTAGCTTACGCGATTTAACTTAACGTTTACGATTAAAAGCAAACGCGTAGAATACTAAAGATACATAGTGAATTTATTGACGACGTCAATGACCTTAAAAACGGGGTGTTATACACACCGCCACCACATCCTGCATACCGGGTTACTGCTAGGATATCGATTCAAGATGAGCCTCCTACACCATTTTGGTATGATACGGAGATTGCCAGACTCCTTGCTATACCTACTCCACCACCATCACCACTTTCCCCATGGTCATCACCACTGCCTCAGATTCCTTCTCGACCACTACCCCCGATACTATCACCACTACCAGTATCACCACCCTTACCTGTATCATCTCCACCACCTGCTAGTCCTATTATTCCTTTGGGTTATCAAGCTGCGATGATCCGGCTTAAAGCTGAGGCCCCATCTACTTCCCATTCACTAGCATTACCACTACCTATCATACTCTCCTACACCAGATCAGATGTACCATCATCAGGGACACCACCACTTCTACTTATACCGCTACCTACTTCATCACCACCCTTGCATCTATTATCTACTGACCGTAGAGCAGACAGACCCGAGGTTACCTTACCGCCTCGGAAGAGGTTAGGTATCACTCTTGGTCCGAGATATGAGGTAAGAGAGAGCTCGTCTGCCCCCACTGCTAGACCTCCGGGAGATTTTAGGGTGGACTATGGTTTTGTTGCTACCATGGACATAGAGGATATGGCGGCGCGCCCTCTCCGCCAGAGAGATGTAGGTTTATGGGATCACCGGACACTTGGGATGAGATTCTGGTAGACATTCGACAGGTCGTACCCAGCGACAGATGACTACAGAGTTGGGTCGATGGATGACAAAAAGTTTACATAAGGGTTAGGCAAGACAACATTCGTGATTTATTACGAGGTTGGATGAGGGCAACAAAATTGAGCGGACATTGATTGGCTGGGTCGGTTAACATGATATATAGAGATAGGCGTGCATATGCTCGTACTGCTAAGGTCATGGAGGCTAAGGCTAGGATGTCTCGAGAGGCTTGGGGATGATCTATGGATGCGAGTGACCTTACGCGTGTAGAGGTTATTTCATTACGTACTCAGGTGGTAGCACAGCAGGCATTGATTACAGAGTTACAGGCAGTGGACCACAGGAGACAGGCGGTGATTACAGAGATGCTGGCAGCAGAACACAGGAGACAAGCACAATTCATTGAGGCACTAAAACTGCTAAAGAGGCTTCAGACCCAGATGACAGAGTTTGAGAGGCAGCAAGGACCTGCTAAAGGTCCTGCATAGCCCGATGCACCGGAGGAGGCCAGTAGCAGTTCATAGATCATGTTATGGCTAGTTATTTTGTACAGCCTACTAAGTATTACGGGTAATTCCCGGCTAGTATGGCTTTAGGTTGTATATTTTATCTTGTAACCTAATCGTTGTGATCATTTTGTATCTGAACCAATCATGTATGTTTTCCAATTATATATCGAATGGTGGTATTATGTCATGTCTGTAATCGAATTTATTATGAATGGATGTCGATTTAGTTACACCATTGTTAACTTCAATTCAATTGTGTTGATAAAATATAATGCCTAAAAAACATTACTAATATTTTTTCACATCTTTACGTTTTGATAATTACAAAATATAAAAACGTTCAACGTAAAATTAAACGTAAACAAGTAATTAGTAGTAAATTCTCATTTCAACAAATACATCATTTAAAGGTATGAATAAATAAATGCTTAATGCATTTTATGATCAAAGGAAATTTTTATTCAACCTCACACTTTTATAAAATGTTGTAAACATTTTTAAAACATTACAAAATATTTTCTACAATTAAAAGAAATGTTTTATTCAAAATAAACATTTTGAAATTCAAATTTTCGGACCTAAAACGGCTAGAAAAGTTCCAGAAAATTCCCCCTACACAAAAGACAAACTGGGGAAGCCCTAGTCTTGGACGCCCCCCTTAAATACACGGACGACCCCTTAAAATTAAGGGGACCGGCCACTTATTTAAGGGGACCGCCCCTAGGTAGACGCTCCTCCAGTTTGTCCTATAAATACTAGACTTTTCCCCACAATTTTCTCACCTTTTGCACTCATTCTTTCTGCTCAAAACAACCCACATATCCTCTCTAAAATCCTTTGATCATTTAATCATAAAGCTTTGTTTCCAAGTGATCCAAGCTTAATTCCTCAAGTGCAAGAGAATAATACTTTCATCATCAAGTGAAGAAGTATTACACCTCAAGTGTGTATTGCAATCTTGTTGCAACTATATCACATATTTGTAAATCAATTGTATATTTGATATTTGTGTGTAGTAGCTAGATCTTGGGGATCTTTGTAAGTATAGTTAATTAGTGGTGATGTTACCAAGTAAGGTTAGATAGTTGTGATATAAGTAGAGTGATGAAGTTAAGTTGTGAAGAAGTCGTAAAGTTATGAAGAAGTCATGAAGTTGTGAAGTTGTGAACAAGTCGTGAAGTTGTGTTGTGATAGATTGGTTCTAGCTAAGATTAGAACTTGACATTTAGCTTTATGTTGTAAATCGGTGTAAGCAACGTTGTGTACGGTTTTCTCCGCCCTAAGGGAGTTTGTTGACATAGTGAAGAAAACTCTTGAGTTTGGTGCTCGGGGAGTGGAGTAGGGCGAAGAGGTGCTTCGTTACCGAACCACTATAAATCCTTGCGTTGTGGTTTGATTGTTCTTACTCTTATCTCTTGTCTTACATTACTTTCTTATATCATTTTATTGATTGTTTAGATAAGTATATTGTTCATACTATGCAAGTGTTGAATTCACATAAAAGTCGAATCTAAAATTTTAAAAACAAATTAAAAACCTTTAATTAAAAAGCGGTAAACTATTCAACCCCCCTTCTAGTTTTCCACAATTGGTATCGAGAGCCACGCTAAACAAAAATTTTAAAATAAATTGTATTTTAAAACTTGAATCGATCTATGGAATCGGAAAAATATTTAGAAGGGTAATCTATGCAAAGACCACCACTATTTGAAAGTGATGGATTTATTTATTGGAAAAATAGATTCGAAACTTATGTGAAGTCAAAAGATCTAGATCTTTGGCATGTTATTACCGATGGTGATTTTCCTCCCATTCAATTTAATCCCGAAACTAAAAAGGATGAAATTGTATCTTTTCACAAACAAAATGATGATCTTAAAAAGAAACTTGCTAAAAATAATGAAGCCAAAATGGTAATTTATAATGCTTTACCACGTAAAGAATATGAAAGAATTTTTATGTGTCAAACCGCAAAGGAAATTTGGGATACTTTGTTAATCACTCATCAAGGTAATAATCAAGTCAAAGCAAATAAAATAGATCTTCTTGTTCAACAATATGAACAATTCATGATTCCGGAAGAGGAATCAATAGATAATGCTTTTGCTAAATTTAACACTATTATTACTAGTCTAAAAGCACTTGATGAAGGTTTTTCTAGCAAGAATTGTGTTAGGAAGTTTCTTAGGGCATTGCATCCTAAATGGCGCGCAAAAGTCACGGCAATTGAAGAATCAAAGAATCTAACAACTCTTTCACTTGACGAACTTATTGGAAATTTAAAAGTCTATGAAGAAGTAATCAAGAAAGACTCCGAAACCGTCAAAAACAAAAGAGAACAAAGTAGATCTATTGCCTTGAAAGCTAGAAAGGAATCTAGTGATGAAGATAGTTCAACCTCCGATAGTGAAGATGAAGAATACGCCATGGCCGTAAGAAACTTCAAGAAATTCTTCAAAAGACAAGGACGATTCGTAAAACAACCATATGAAGAAAGAAGATCATTCCAAAGAAATAAAGATGACAAAAATAAGACAAGTGAAAGAAAATGTTTCAAGTGTGGAGATCCAAATCATCTCATCGGAGAATGTCCGAAACAATTAAAATATCAAAATCAAAGGGCGTTCGTGGGAGGAGCTTGGAGTGATAGCGACGATGATGAAGAGGAGAAGACAAAGGACGAAAAGTGTCTTATGGCTAAAGATTCCAATGAGGTACTTTCCGAAACCGAATATTTTAGTGATAATCAATCATCACTAGACGAAAATGACATAGATAATGAATATAGTAGACTATGCAAACTAGGATTAAAAGTCATGGCTAAAAATAAAACTCTAAAACAAGCTAAAATAAATTAGAAAATAAAGTACTAGAATTAAAAGATAAACTATCTAGGCTAGAAAAAGATAAGAAAGTAATTAAAGAATGCAAATTATATCATGAACTTAAGTTTAAAAATGAGGAACTTAGAAAAGAAATATCTAGGCTAAATCAATTTAATGATAGTAGTCATTCACTTAAGAAAATAATAAGTTCTCAAAAACCTTCCGGAGATAAAACCAGTTTGGGATTTAATTTTACCAAATGATCACCTAGCGAAACCAAACAAGTAAAATTTGTAAGAGCTCAAGAAGTCGAGTCGAAAGAAAAATTAATGGAATCAAACCCAAACTCAAAACCAAAATTTATACTTATAAACAACACTAAAATTCCTATTACAAGTGATGATGAGGTAAAACGTTTTTACAAACCTTCTTTAAAACTTGGAGTCGGATTTACTAAACCCACAATAAGGTCTAAAACACCTCCTTCGAGAAGAAATGAAAATCCTCATTCTCGTTCCAAAACACCTCAACCTAGGAGAGACAATGGTAGACCAAATTACCCTAACACTAATCACACAATGTGGAATCGTCCACACCAACCAAATTTTTCCTAATGTGGAGGATGTTCACCGTGTATGTGCCAAAATCAAATGCAAGACATATGTGGAAACAATAACTTGGGGTACATGAAACGTTGGGGACCAAAGGGCTAAAGTATCACATCCTCCGTGGTTTATTATCTACAAACATCATTTGACATTCGTAAATCAAGATTGAAGAACTCACATAGGATTTCCATAAATCCTCAACGCTTTCCTTGATGATTTCAAAGAAATTTCTCTTGAAGGTCGAGGTATGTCTCACTCTCTAATTAAGCAAGTTATTGATTGGTATATGATATACTTAGCTCTAGTGTCATTTAGGAAATATGATAGTCTTTAGAAATGTCATTTGTTGGATTTCTAGTTTTTATAGAATTTGTTCATTAGGAACAATTTCTTCACATGGATTATCCATGTACCATCAATGGAAATCTTCCATGTCCACTTGTAGCAAACTCATGGAGATGAAGAAAAAATGAGTTAGTGGGTAATTATTAACATGGAAGTAGGATTAGTCTTACATCTTACGCCGGAAAGGCATGATATCAAAACACTATGGATGAAACAAACTCTCATCGTCTACGACATCCGGCTCACGTCTACGATTTACTACGTCTATCGATATCATCTCTAGTACTCATTTAATATTTACCGTCTTGGATTTACTCCAAATCGTGACATTTAATTATTTCATCCGAGATAATTATCTCACTCAATTAACTAGAAGTTAATTGAAAAAGTCACTTAATCCTCGTTAATCCTTCCTTCGACTTAACTACTTGATTATCTCATCCAAAGTAATCAATTTTTTTTAGAGGGCGGCCCCCTTAAAATTAAGGGGATCGGCCGTGTAAGTTGGGCGGCCCCTTTAATTATTTAAGGGGGCCGGCAACTGGAAAAACAAAGAAACCCTTTTCATTTGAAAATACATAGCCAAACA